>JZKD02S2443113.1:226496-254135 GCA_000966675.3 Picea glauca
CAGAGGTGCCCCACCAGATGGGGGCCCTCCAGGTCCAAGTGGAAGTCGACCAGTCATCGCTTCCCCCACCACTGCTACTCGATGGATCAAGGTCCGCCACTTGTCAGAACTCCCATGCATTGCTTCAGGACCTCCTCATCCTAGATGTGGGCCCACATGCCCTCCGATACATCCTGTAGAACCCGCTCGAAGCTCGACATAGGTCCTCCAGCATCACCCTGACCTCTGCCTGCATCTCTCTCGCTATTCCAGCACCAGCGTCATCTCGTCGCCACCTCTATCCCACCCTCGGCTCTGCAGGCACCGGTCGTGCTGGCCCCTAGCAAGATAGTTCCCTGACCAACTCCGCTTATCGGCCTTGGGGTCCCACATCTACAAAACAACACCAATGATAATGTCAACATGCATATATACATATATAATCAATGTTATCTATCAAAATCACAAAACATAAAACCATAATACAAAAACATACCTCGCTGATCCCAATCATCCCCAAGAGGCAACATCATGTCTGGGTCATGACGATAGTCCATACCCACATATGATACCTCAAAATCACCAATGGCATCTGTCACCACACTCATGCCACTGTGGCTGTGAAATAGTGGACACCCTCCCCACCTCCATTTCGGGGCAACACATGGGCCCACCACATTAGTCGTGGATCTCATCACCCCATGGGCTCGAGAAAAATCCTCGGGCACAACAGAGGCACCCTCTCTAGGAACTAGGCCACCAGAATGGACTCGAATGCAAAATCACCGGAGTCAGCTCGTCGACACAGATTCACCTGTCCCATCATCTTGGTGTGTAGAAGCAAACCCCATGCAAACAGGTCCCCATCTAGGACCTACTCTAATATCCTTAGCTGACCACTAGCGATCCATTGAGTCCCCAAGGATCAGTAGATCCTCACCACCATAGCAGCAATGCACTCCGTCAATAGGTCATCAATCACCTCAATACAGATGACCGAACCTGACATAGGGTTCGGCCCAGTGGAGTGGTGAGTCGCCAAGTCACCTACTGGATCCTCCCCCAATAGTTGGGGGTCAATAGCAAGGGCCATCCCACAGAATGGGAGCCCCATCAGGAAATATACATACTCGGTGGCCAAGAATGTTAGCTGCTCACCTCTAACAATAAAGCACTGCAAATCAGTGCTCCACATCCCGATCATATACTGAAGTGGGAACTCCTACGACCGTATCAGAGGGCCATCAAATAAATTGAGCAACCCACAGGCTGCCAAGTATCTTCGAACACCCAGTTGCGCTCTCACCACCTCCTGTAAATGGTCCTAGTCACGCTCTCTCCAATGCACAGGCATCGTGATATCTGAGTTTGTTGATCACCTACATTGACAACATAATCACTTGACTAGCCTCATCATCCAGAAAAAAACATCAAAATATCTAACATTACAACCCCTTAGCCTTTCCCACAGTGTGTGACTTTCACCTAGATAGGTGTGCACATGTGTGCACATGTTCTTTGTACATGTGAACACTTGTTCTTTGCACATGTGCGCACCTGTTCTTTGCACATCTACGCACTAATGCGTAGATGTCTGAGAAACAGTCGCGCATGAGTGCACGATTGTAAATTAGACAGGTGTGCATCTAATGCATACCTATCTACCCAATCCCTATGCCCACATGTGCGGTTGTGTCAAGCACAACCGCACACTATGCACTAGAAAAGAGATTATACCCACGCACATGTGCACGAGTATTCCTCCTTTTCCCACGCACTGGTGGGTCCCTACCCTAAACATCCCTTGTACAGCCCTCCGTATAGCCCCGATCTACAAAATAGGAATTTCAAAAGGTGTAGGAGGATAGGTCCAGTAACTTGTCTCTCGCCACTACCGGATTGGTAACCTCATGCTCTCACAATCTCCAAATCTCCTCACAGCTATCTCGACAGCTCAGAAACAATGACAAGTACAAATGAGGTGGCATTATGGGCCCACTAGCCATATATACCCCATTTTTCCCAACTTCCATACTCTTTTACAGGAGCCTAGAACCTCCATTTTCTGATCCATTCTCAGCTACGACATCTTGGTCCCGCCATCTACACATTCACATTCCCAGGGTCATCATCTGCACTTGACTCCGACAGAGTATTTTTCTCACATCACGTTCAGGTACAAATGCTCATGTTCAATTTGATCAAATAACTATTATATGTTCTTTATCATCAAATATTGTTCATGTCAGGTATTTGGTTTTCATGTGTGCAGGTACTTGGTCCACAAGCTTATATCCCCTTCAGGTATATGTTTGACACTAGCATGTAATTATTCCCTTTGTAAATAAATTTTATATCCCTGTCACACCCTCTGACATTTACCTTTATTATCCTTACATCCGGCTCTGCAGTACCTTTACCTCTGCCGCATTTGGGTACTGTCAACCGGTAGAACTCTCCCCCACATGAGTTATCCCATTCCTAGTTCTCCTTGGAAAATCGACACTCATGCTGATTTCACCCCCTAGGGATGGGATTCCTGATAGTCTTATGCACTTATGAGAACGAACCCCATACTTCTTCTCATCATATTTCTAACCTTCCCAATGTACTCCGAGGTCATATCATATCGGTTCTATTGACTGCACCTCTGTAGTTTCATTAGTCCTCCATCTCATCCACCATTTGTTTTCCCATCTACAGATTGTCCTCCATTCATTTACCTAATACAAAAACCCACCCATGGGCCCCCCACCCTCCATCAGTTCTCTTTCACACACTTTCACCCTAACAGGCCAATACATCTTTCACTGGGGCACCCATTTCTGTATCTATACATTCAACCCAAATTATTCTTTATTTCTTTGGTAATTGTAAAAAGCCTTTGTTTCCAGCATATACATAGCTTTTTCATCGTTGTCCTCAATGGCATTCTTTTTCCCTGGCAAAAGCAACCCATTTCACCCTTGGTTGGGGCATCCACTCTCCTTTCATCCCGACATCATTCACAAGAGTATCCCAAGTCCATATACCCATGATCTTTGAGTTTGTCCACTTTGTTAGCCTCTGGCACAGTTTAACCCCATATCTAGTTGTCCCCCTGACACTAGATCCAGTTTTATGGTTGTTGCCAATCATCCATCAAAATTCCCCAACCAAGGGAAGTCTTGAGTCCCACAACATCTTGACTTCAATCATGTTACCTATACATACCTGCTATCACCTATTACTCAGTGGATTTCACAAATCCATTTTCTTCTTAGATTCGCGTCCCGCTTTCTATCGACATCAACATCGTTTCCAGAAGGGCAAAAATATATTAAGTCTAATTACCTTTACAATGAGGAGTCTCGGATGACACAGAGAGAATAATCATTGCTCTCTGATTTCGTTGACTCCCATAACATTTGACTTCAGAAAACTCTCATGTTACAATGGGTCTTACTATGCGACTATTGCAGTTTTTTCATACCAGCCGAATACCTCTGAATTTGTTAGGCCATCAATGCCTATGAGTCATTGAAATTTCTTATAGTCATCATTGCCTCACTTCAGAGTCCATTCACCATTCAAAACTTTCATCTGTCATTATCAACCGTCCCCGAGGGTGCTGCAGTTATCTACATCAAAATACATATTTAGTTCCAGTCACATTTTGGTTTCATGACATGAGCATGGGGCATGCCCGCCTCATTTGTACACATATTTTTTTTTTCTCCTTATAGAAAGGTTTGGGTCCCACAGTTTTCCCTCTCCCTCTGACATATTTCTCATGTAGTTCCTCTCTTTACTCTTCATTACAATGGCACTCTCAGCAAAAGGAAAATTGATGCATTTGGGCTATACGTATGCTCCTAACCTCACACATTAGGGGGCATCTGTTATCACTGAAAAATTGTTTGCAACATTGCACGCAAATGATTGAAGAAACACATCAATGCCAACAACAATTAGTCCACCTACAACACTAAAATTAATCTAGAAGGAAAAAAACTATGTAATTGGGGTCAAAAATCAGAATGTGCAGAATCACCAAAGGGAGCACATGCACAGTACGTAGAGTGTGTAGGCCAACACAGGCCTCAGTGCACACTATGCGCAAAATGCGTGATTTTGTACGATAAAATCCATGCACTTCTATGAACGATGCATTTATGGATCTTGTCATCCCCTCAACCACTTCTGGTTCGACCCCCAACACGATTTGACACTCATATCTGAGAGAAATCTAAATGGGAGGTTGGTCAAGGACTAGAGGGTGCCCTAAAAGGCCCCTTGTTCACACTATGAACCAATTACATTTTTCCATGTATGAATGCTATAAATAAGAGCCATGGGTGTACTAAGAAACCAAGATATTCAAGGTATTGTTATGCTGCAAGAATTCTTCTTTGAGAATCCTCTTTTCTCTTTGAAACCTTCAAGCACCATTGCAATAGGCCATTCCACTCACCTCTTGAGGGATTAGGCATTGTTTTTCTTCACCATTTTCCATTTCTTCCATTTTAAAGAGTGAAGATATCTTAATTAGGGAAATCAAGAGCCCTCCCAAGGAGGAAGAGGGGACTCATAAGTCCCTACCTTTCTCTACGGTGTTTTTCCTACTAATCTATTGATCCATTGGTAACATTATGTTGTTCATTATTTGATTTTCATGGTTCTAAGTTTCTCAATCTTTCTAACATTTATTTCTTAATTGTTTTAGTTCATTTCTTTGTTTTCATATGTGTTTGGCTTATCTAACCCACTCACAAACTTTTGTCTTGTCTAGTAGGCTCATCTAGACATGCAAGTGTTGTTGTTTTTCTCACCCAAGTGACAAAACCAACACAACACCTTATATTTGGTAAAGAAATATTGGAGGTCAAAGAATTTTGGATCCAATGTGAGCAATTCCACCTCAATCATGTGTCCCCTCATCTCGTCCTGTTTTCCAAAAATCCCTTCCATGGTGGTCCAAGATTCATTGGGGGTTTTACAAGAGGATATGTGAAAGAGGAGTTCATGAGAGATGAGACTGCAAATTGTTCCAAATGATTCATCCATTCGATTTAGATACTTGGATTTTTCTATGGCTGATGTTGGTTATGTATCTGTGTTCATGGTTAACCTTTATAATCCTATGCTTCGAAGATGCATGATCATCTTCTCCTTCCATGCAAAGAAATTGTACGTTGTAAGAATGAATTATTTTGGAAATTCCATTTTTCTGTTGTCTTCAATCTTTGGCATGGATGATTTTAAGGATGAAAATATATTTTAAAATGTAGAAGCCTTGGCGAATTCTACTAATCCTTCATATGCCAACTATAAAATGTTTGGCGATATTTTTGTAAAAATGTTCAAATTTCTAAGGATTTTATATAGTTTGTTTAAAATTTTGGCGATTTTTGAGGTAAAATAATTTTATCCTATAGAATTTGGGTGAATAATTTTTAGAATAGAGAATTGTTTTTGGGAAAAACCATGGAAAATTAGCCCATGAGTGAAATTTATCCCCTAAAATCATCACTTATCTTCGGTACCTGCAAAAAATAATCTGGTGTGTCTTTTCCTTAGCAATCCATCGGCTCTGATACCATGTAAATGTGTTGAACCTACACATAATAGATCTATCTAGGAATTGACATACACAATTGCAGAGAAAATATGAGAAAAGAGAATCAAAAGAGAAAGAATGGAAGAATTCTCATTAAACAAATGAATGAATTATAATTTACACATGATATACTCTATATAACTCAACTAATGGGCATTGGAGGAGAATCCAATGCACCATAGTGGTGGTCTAGAGTGATCTGGACACACACCAACAACTACGGGAGTAAACTGCCACCTAGTCTAGTCTCTTGGGAAATTACGGGAGTGAACTCCCACCTAGTCTGAGTGAACTAGTCTATCAGTCTTTAGTTAACTGACTAAAATAGAGTGAAGTGAGGAGGATAGCAGGGAATCATGAGTAATTTGCTAGTCCAGTGATGATCCCAAGGACAATGTGCATTAGTTGGTGATGATCCCAATGTTGCATGGTGATAATCCCAATGTGGCATCTAGACTCCACTCAACTGATCAAACTGAAGTGTGAACTGAAGAGAATATTCTCCCTAAACTATAGGAGACTGAATAATGACTAATAAACATAGGGAAAACAATAGGAAAAACAAGTCCTAGGTGTGTGTGAAATATCTCCAACAATATTAGGTGACCATTCCCCCAATTGGGCCTCTCTTTGTACGAGTGTAGATAATCTTAGAGATAGGTTCAAGGCATGTGATATAGCAAAATACATGTCACGCACAAGTTTCATGCTCAATAATGTATCATGTCCAACCCATATCTCATTGATATCCTTGGAACTCTTCAAATATATAAGATTGAGGGGGTGGTTGTGGGTTTTATATTGAAAAACAACAAGTGGTTTCAAGTTGGGTATGAAAAACACATGACCGCTCACTTTTCTCCCTAGAAAAAACATGACTAGGCTTAAATGTGGTGTTTTTGAAGAAATTTCTTAAGTGAAACTCATGATTTTGACATAATAAAATCATTAGGTTCTCTTCAAGGCCTAGGGTGAAAAATACAAGTGTAACAAATACACATAGTTGTGCTAAATATGAATGTTTGATTGTCTAACAACAGACTCATGTGACACCTTAAAACCCAATGAATACCCATGATTTAAAAAATATGATAAAATCCTAGAGTAATGTGGTTCTCTATCATCCCACATCCCAATTCTACAGATGGAAATTGAAGGTAATTATGTGCTACCTAGACTACCTCATTCTTCCACATGAAGTTTACCATGCATGAACCAAAAAGAGGAAGAGTTAGGCTAGTGTTTGAAAATATCCCACTTTCATCCATCATTGATGAGCCAAAACAAATATGATCCTAGGCCCTACTCCCAAATCAAATGTGAAGTGTGGGAATGTAATAATGAACTACTCCCTCTTAATTCTTGACCTACCCTCATGAATTCCTTATGCCACTTGTCAATGAATCTTGGATTCCTAACAAACTTTGGATTATAATTCATGAATAAAATTAAGGGATAGATGATGTGGTTATTCTCCCATTTATCCTTATTTTCCTGGCCTCCAAATGAGAGGATCCATTAGCTAACTTAACTCAATGATTCCTATATCTTAGAATGTGGAAGAAATCAACCCTTACAAACCACTTACCTTAGATTGGATTCTAGAGATGATCCTTGCTAACTTGAAATTTGGTGGACTTGAGAAGTTGCACATATGTCTTATAATGATTGTAGAGTCTCCAATAACAATCAGGCTCCCAATCTTCCTTGAATCAAGGATCTTGAGTCCTTAATAAAGGAAAATAAATTCATCTTGATTATTTGTCACTTCACCTATACCCCATTTAAAAATAATTTATTGATGTCCACTAGGATATATGGTGATCCCCCTGCACCTACACCCCTATGTTTCCTTTTGATGCCCCATCAAAAAAATAAAATACTCATTATGAGATGGTTGCAATCTTTGGAATTCCTCTTCTTCCAAATTAATTTTCCATGATGTTTCAATTGTAATTCTTTTAATTGAGCTTCTTGGTTGTAATAAACCTCCTAGAAATGTGTCTTGGAGCCAATCCCTTTCTTCCTACTTCAACACCAACATGCTATATTATTTAATTCCTCTAGCATGGATATCCAATCAAAGGCCATATAATTTTATATCTATAGATATAGGACTGGAATCCTCTTGATAAGAAGGTGATCTATTTCTTGTGAGCCATATATTCCAATAGATAAAAATTGGCATTGCAAACCAATCTCTTTTGAGAATAGGTTCGTTCAAAAAATTCCGAATATATGTTTTGTGCCAAGTTGTGAACATCTCCTGCCAAGAATGGGGATTCACAAGTCTACTTTCAATTTCCCTAAACTCATGATTTCATACTTGCTTGGTATAAGGGTAATAAAAGAAGAGATGGCAATGGTTTTCCTCTGAATTCTTACACAACGCACATCTTGATGGACCTTGGATTCCTCTTTTTTCAAGATTTTCTAAAGTTAGAAGTCTCCCATGAACCGTGATCCAGTAAAGAATATTCACTTTTGGTATTCCATCCCCTTTCAAAATATGATTTCAAAAATTAGACTTTGGAGGTAACAAAATTTCCAATAATTGAAATTTGTAGCCTAGATTAACGACATGCTCATTGCATTTGAGACCCCAACCCCTCTAGTCATGTTTTAGTTTTCAACACGAGCACAACTTCGGAGTTGAATAAAAGGAGCATGCAACTAGGGAGCAAGCGAATCTAGAGTTGACATTATCTTCTATTCCAACCACATGTTGTCCAATGTGTTATCCCAAAGAGAAAGGTCAAAAAACATTTTAAGATTTTGAGAAATCATCCATACTCTAACTTATAAAATTTATAAATTGTGCATGAGTGGGGGTTTCCCCATGATACTATCCTCCTATATTTTGATCATATTACCATTACCAAATACCCAATTTAAATGAGTATGGAGAATTGGTGTTGCTTCTCTACATAGCTTCCATATGGAAAATCCTCTATACTCATTGATTAAGGGATTTTTCCCTTGTGACCTTGGGTCAATTCACAGTAGAGCAAGAAACAATTTTGAAGACATAACCTACCATCATATATATCAATGCATACAAAAAATAACTACTTTTATAAAGAGAAGGAGATAAATAAATAAGGAGAGGCCTCGCACCTTGAATCCTTCGTTCGATGTTGATCCCCACTCTCTCTTCTTGAAGAACTCCTAATCTCTGCTAGAACTAGCCTACAATATGAAACCAAGAATAGGATAGTACAAGGTAGTTATACATTCAAATAGCATATATTATGTTCATAGATTCAAATATACATGAAATACATTAGCATATAACATTAAAATGAACCAATAAACACAAAATATGAGGTAAAGAGAACTATTCTATTAACAACAATGTGAGAAAGGTAGTTATAACCTGATTCAACTTTTGGTATTGGTTCAGAGCCAACTACCCTGGGTTCCTCTAAAGACCTTCAAGCATCAAATCAGTGGTGAGGCTCTTCCTTGGATAGCTCAACATGGATAGGAACAGACCCTATATCTATATAGAGAAGGAAGGAACAATGGAAAAGGAGTTTCCAGGTATGGGATGCTACTCAGAGAATGACGGGATATAAGGAAGCTTGTTGAATTCTACCAGCATGCTCTTGCACCTTGATTCTTCCTCTTAATCCATTCCCCAAATGGTGCATTTATACCATCCTTTAGAGTTTTAGGAGGCTGAATTTATTTTGGTATGGGCTTAGGGAGGTTGGGAAACGAGCCCAACTGAAAACCCCACCTAGAAATGTGGAATTATTTTACTTTTCACATTTTTTGAGGGCATCGATGGGCTGTAAGATAGAAAGGCATGGATGTTTGTGTGTTACATAAAGGAAACCTATGGATATAATAAAAAGTCACGTTTTTAAATTGACTTTGATGAGGGAAGTTGGGATTTTGATTAGCAAGCTAGGGAAAAGGGTTGGGCCATGTCACAAATGCATATATATGGAAATTTGTGTTATAACATATGTCCCCTAATGTGTGAGGTCAAAAGGGAAAGTGATGGTCGAAACACATCATAAACTTGAAAGGAGAGGATGAAATGAAAGAATCTATGAAGGTTCCCAAGTCAACTTATCCAAAAACATAAACCGTCAACAAAAATCAATTAAGAGTATTCTCTATCCCAAGTCGGGCATACCCATACTTATGAGTCATGTAAGCATGGTCGCAAAATCAAGTACACTGCGGATCCATGGAATATATGAAAGTATGACTAATGACCATGGCCAAGAATAATAAACAATGGATCCATGTGATATATATGAATTAGAAAACATGGCCATGAGGAATACACTGTGGATTCATGTGAAAGTAGAACATAGCCACGAAGAGATACAAAATGGAGCTATGTCTCAAAATAAAGAACAGAGGATATATGGGACCAATAGAGTGAAAAAATCGATCCTCTGCAAGTACCAATGTCTATGGAGTGGTACAATATGTCAGGTATGAGCACAAAATATGTAATTCTCGTACTTCACCCGAAGTCTTCAAAATGATTTGTCATCGTACGAGTCTACACTATGTGAATAGATGTGTTGAAGTCAAACATAGTGAGAAACCGTTTGATTACCGGTCATTGATGTATCATATTAACAAACATGATATAACCCACGATGATGATAATGGGTGTCAAGGTACCATGGTACAATCTAACAAGTGTGAATAAATGAGTTGATGTCGAACACCTGGTAGAATCTATCAAGCAAGGAACATTGTTGTATTCCCATTGTCAATAGAGAGGGAACCTACCACTGATGAATGCAATCCCTAAGGTACAAAATATGAATCAATATCCCTATCCCAAAGCAAGATGTGATGAATTTGATAGGAAGATATCTGTTGGAAGGAAGGCAAGGCATCCTCCATCATCCAACATGAGGGGTAGTAGAAGGCCAAATATTTGGAAGGACTTGGACGAAAAGATTGTAAGGACCACATGGAGGTACGACTCTAACATGCACCAGATGGAAATAGTGTATGAAAAAGAATCTCTAAATAGTATCCAATGATGAAGACTACTGACAAAGATGAGGAATCCACCAATGGGGTCAAATGGAAACCAAGGTACTGCACGAATCCCTATGTGTGATGATTATTTTAGACATCGAACAAAATTGAAACCACTCAATTAGTGACCAATGATGGTTTTCATATGTTGAGCACAAGGTCACCTATCAATAATTGAAATAGGCCTAGGGTGCAACTCTAGGCTATACTCTTAGAGCAATGTGTCAGAGTCGATAAGAGAAGACCTGCCAACAATAAGTCAATGGGTACCTTCTATACTAGCATGAGTAAAGGAAAAATATACTTGTGATGATGAGAAAAAATTGACGGACTCGAGAAGGATGACTTGAAAGGTCAGAGACTTACTGTAGAATGGGCGACTAAGGATAAAACTTCCTTTGAACAAAAACATGACACATTATGTGAGTTAGGCAACATGACTATAAACTGGGATACATTTGTGATACATGAGTTATACAAAAATGCTCCATATAGTTGGAAGAATAACCAACTGGGGGAGATTATACTCAAAATGAGCAAAGTCTCCTAAATCCATACGATACCCAAAATGATGAGATATTGACTCAATATTGTGCTTTGTTCAAGGGAGACAATACTACTTCCAACAAAAGAGATAAATGTTTTTCACCATTCTTTTTTTTTTTAATCTTTTTGTCTTTTTCATATTATTAAAGCATGAAAAAGAATAAAAGAGTTCTATAGTATAGTGGAGGAAACGAGTGCCACAGGAAAGCAAACTAGTTTGAAAATGAAAGGAACATACATATTCTCAATTTAAGGAAAGCATGTGTAGGATAAGGACACTCAAGGAATATTTCCTCCTGGGTTAATGTGTCCAGTCAAAAAGTCATAAATTGCAAGGACAACCCTAAGGAAAAATGAAATGAGAAATGGATAATGCGAAAATGCATGGAGGGGGAAATATAACCTATATGCCAGTTTAGAGATCATTACCTATCAGAACGGATAGACATGGAGAGAAAATGTACCAAAGAAAAATGTATCCAAAGTCCTATATATAAGACCAAAAACACTTACCTAGAAGTTAATAAGTCCAATATAGAAACCTCTAATAAAAACAAGTATTATGGGATACAAAACTTGAAAACAAGAAACCCTAAAAATACAATATGCACAGAGGATTGCACAACCTTGCAACTTATGCACAATATTTCTCCAGGTAGAGCCCATTTCTAGGCTCAAGCTAAGGGTTTCTTTGGTAACCATCCAGTAATGCTTCCAGTTCAGGAGGAGGTCAAAGATCCATAATCATAGATTCAAGGATGGCCTCATCTTAAGGAAACTCAACATCCATGAAACCAGGGACCTATAACTCACAAAGACTAGGGATCGAGATCCTACAAACAACAATACCAGACTCAATAGGAAACACCATATTACTCGGGCCAATAGGGGGAAGCAAGGGATCCCATGCCCCCATCAGATAAAACACATGATCAATTTTCGAGACCTTGTCTCAAGAAGGCGAATGTAACTGTAAAGGATCCCTATCAAGAGGAATTGAACATCGAGGATAATATGCCACATAATTCACCCATGGTGGGGAAGAGTCTACTCGAACACTAGAAACACACAAAGGGGAAATTTAAGGTAAAACTGAACCAGGATGGAGATGATCGGATGAAATCTAATCAATAGTGACAATGCTTCCATTGTGAGGGAAACACATCACATGAAAGAGTGTAGACACCAAGACATTCATCACATACACATAATCATGCCCAATAAGTAAATTAAAGTCTAAAGGGAGTGGCACCACTAACATATCAACTAGGACAATCTTCCCACCTAACGTGATAGCCAACTAAGAAAGAATATTTGGTTGAAAGATAGAAACTCATTGGTAGCTAACACAAGCTTAGAAGAACCAAAATATTTCCAAGCTAAGGATTATTAAAGACTTGCAAAGGATCCTTCATCTACAATAATTCAACGAATTCCTAATGAGTTAACTCCAACAATTATCTGGAAGGGTGCGGAAGAAGGAAGGAGACACTCTACAAGATCATTCCAATCAAAGGAAACCATCCTAGGACTCGAAGAGAGTGGAATTCCCCCTTTTTTAGAAGGTACTAAACTATAAATGCTAAGGACATTGTCAAAAGACACATTACTCGCTAAAACAAGAGTGCGATTGGCTGAATATTACATCAACAAGATCACCTCCTTAGACTTGTCACTCTCCAAGAGAAGAGTGGGATCGACCAAATATTTCATCAACGTGACCACTTACTCAACCACTGGTTGAATAATATGCAAGACAACATGGTGAAGAGACACATCACCCCCCAAAATGAGAGTGGTATCAACCAAATATTGCATCAACGCGGACACTTAATCAACCAATGCTTGAATAGATTGTTTGGAAACCGAAAATGACTCATAACTAGAAGGGCCTTCAGACAAAGACCACACTTCTCATACCACATCAATAGTAGGGCACAAATGAGTAAGGCGATCTCCTTTACAAATCTTAGAATGGAACTTGGCTTACGTCCTATACATATAGGTTTCTCAACCATATCAATGCCCCCAGTGTGACTTGCAGTGGCTAGTGGGTTTCCCCCAACATGACTTGCAATGGCCAGGTGTTGATCTCCAACATGACTTGTAGAGTTTGGTGACATTTGTACAATATGAATAATAGTGACTAGAATCATGCCCCCAACATGAATTGCAATGGATGCTTACTTGTATTCAACATTACTCGTAGAGGTTGTTGAAAATATCCAACATGACTAGAAGAGGTTGGTTTTTTGCTTCCATCATGATTAGAAGAGGCTGGTTGTTGAACTCTAGTATGAATTACAGGGACTAGGCTCTTGCCCCCAACATGAATTGTGGTGGCTGGGTGTTGTTATTCAACATGACTTATAGAGGTTGATGACCTATATCTAAAATGACTCATAGATGTTGGTGACTTGTTGCTAGTATGAATTGTAGTGACTAGAATTATGATTCCAACATGACTAGCAGAGGTTGGTTGCTTGCCCCCAACATAACTTGCAGAGGCTGGTGACAGGTCTCCAAAATGACTAGTAGAGGTTGGTGAATTATTCTTCTTACTCTTCCTCTTCCTATTCCTTTTATACTTCTGGTTACCAGTAGCATGACTTTCACCAAAAGA
Source organism: Picea glauca (assembly GCA_000966675.3). Classification (NCBI taxonomy): domain Eukaryota; kingdom Viridiplantae; phylum Streptophyta; class Pinopsida; order Pinales; family Pinaceae; genus Picea; species Picea glauca. The sequence continues at coordinate 240,263 of JZKD02S2443113.1, forward strand.
GGGAGAAGGAGAAGGAGTAAACTTGGTGGATTCAGAAGGTAAAGGATCAAAATATGTACAATACCTCTGACATAAGGTGCTTATCTAAGAAGCAATAAGAGCATTCGAGACATTTGGAGTGGTCCACAACCAAACCGGTAGTCCTACATTCAACCTAGGAATGTTCAAAGTGGCCATCAAGGGGGAACCAATGTTTCCAAAGAAAGGAAAAGCACAAGAATTCTCTTGGGAAGGGGTCCCTTGGTTGGTATCCTCTAAAACTGTGGCCATAACTTTATTATGCATAGGTTAATCCCTTATGGGATTGTTCATGTCCATAAAAGTCTCACGCACTGATTCTGACGAATCAGTGGTATAAAAACCCACTCATGCTAGGGGTGGATCCACACTTTCAAGAGAAAGACTAGGGGTCCTTCCTGACCAGTGGAGCGGTTAGTCAACCATCCTGAATCAATGATCCAAAAGTGGTGATACCGAAACAACCTAAGGACAACTATACAAAGCAACACTCTAATAAAAAATCCTAAGAGAAACCTCACAGGAAAACACCTTCTCCAAAACTTCAACCTAGGGGGATGAGGTCCTAAGTCTAAAGTAATGAAAAAGTGGAAAGGGACCTTTCAAACAGAGGAATGGGTTCATTAAGTCCTGTGGACCAATGAACGAAGGAGTGAGAATAAGTTATCTCGACCTCCACTAACCAGCCTTATCCAGTGCAAGCACCCATGCTTCGCAGGGAACCCTCCAGCAGTACTGAAAAGTGCGATACAAAATCTACCCCAGGTACCACGACAATTCCCTGTAGTCACCTCTGAGATCCCTAGGAAAATTCACTAAGGTCACCAACTCCCAGTCAACGTTTAGGGGGTACAATCGGCAATCGAGATCGAATGTATGGGAAGGGTAGTTAAGCTCGAAACATTGAAAGCACCACCTCTCATTGAGGTATGGGTACTAACGAAACCCCAAATATACAAATTATCCACTATGCTCAGTTAAGCTTTGGAGGGGTCTCTACTTGAATCTTCTTTATGCAACCTTATGTTTAGCTCCTGTGTTAGAGGAGGATCTCATCTATACTTATACAATAGTTGGATTTGATACTCTCCCTAGCTCATAATCCTATGTTCATTTTCAATGGCCTTAGAGAGTTATCTCTCCAATCCTAATCCAAGGCCCTAACCCTAAACTCGTTTGTGAACCCTAGAAACAAAGTCTAGTAAATTTTAAGTTTAGCATTCGTTTTAGTGGTTGTTTTTTACTCAAAGGGTATGGAATTGCAACGAATGTTGTTTGAGGCTTTTGAAAAATGAAACTTATAAGAACACTAGCAAACAAAACTTTTACACTAATTCTTCAAATAAAAAGAGTTTCAACAAGAAAATGCATGAACAATCCTATGATATTATCTTTAAATGCAATGTTCTTCTTTCCGGTGCAAGATGCCAATGCAACCTTTTGAGAAAAGAAAAAGAAGAAAACAAAGGATTTTCTTTCTTATTTTTATTTTGAAATTATTTTAAGGTGAGAAGAAAACAAAAACATCTTTTTCTTTTTCAAATGACAATGCAAAACAATGCAAAGAAAGAAAGAGACCTAACTAGTAGAAAAACTATTTTTTTTTTTTTTTTAATTTCTTTCTATTAAAGAAAAACTAACAAAAGATGCTAAGAGAAACTATAGGATACATGATTCATGTCCCCCATGGCCATGAGGGGGAAATTGTTTTCAAAATGAAAATCATTTTTCTTTAAAATGCAAGCTAACAATAAGCCAAGAACACTGGGAAACTAAGAGCAAGATATTTTCTATGACTTAGAAGTTTTCAAAGAATTAACAAAGTGATACAAAGAAAACAAAAACTCGAGAAGCCCAAGATGACCTGGAGAATCCCCTAAATATTACAGAGACCGAAGAAATAAAATATTCTTCACAAATTGCACACAAGTATGTGTCTGTGTGAACTGCGACTCGTGGATTTCCGCGGGTCATACACAGTAAAAGAATGAATATATGCAATTGATATAATAGAAAAGTGCCAATAACTTTGCAAAATTGGAAAAATAAAAAGGACTTTCAACAGGGAGACTGCTAGAAACTTATGGAAAAGTTTCTAGATAAAAATGGCTTTGCAACAAAGCTTGGAAAATAGGAAAACTCACAGAAATAAAAAAGGACACACAAGACACCCTACAACTGACCCAAACTAGGAGAAACAAGTCCCCAGTATGGTCACCAATTCTGATTAAGGGATTTTTCCCCCATGACCTCTTACTAGATTAAGGCTAAAAAAGAGGAGTTGGTAGTTTCATCAAGATTGATATTATTTTGCAAGTAGTTGAGAATCCTTTTTAGGTTAAATTTCATCAAAGAACATCAAGCCTAGAAAAAGGGAATTGTAAAGCCATCTGGACCTGGGGATTTATCTGGATCAAGACCCCATATCTCTTTCACAATCTCCTATTTTCCTATCTATTTTATTAGCTCTATATTTTCTTCACTGGACACTTAATGATGGTATATTTTCTAGCATTATAGCATCACCAACATAATGATCCTACTCCTCCTCTATATAAGGCTTCAAAATGAGATTGGCCCGCTTCTTTGATGGAAGAAAAAAAAATAATACATCTTCCATATTCAAGGGATATCTCATTCATAGTATTCTTCTGAAGTCCATCTTTAGTTTGCTTTTGGTAGAATGTGGTTTTTTTTTTCCCAATTTTAACCAGAGACTCTATGATTTTAAATGCCAGACCTCTTCCTCTTTCCGGTTAGCTATATGAATTTTCCCACAAAAATATCTTTCTTCCATGAGGTCATTCTTAGTTACCTCCCCTTCTTCCATTTTAAATTGCAAATTACTAAAATTGGATAGTAGATCTGATTTCTCTCGAGCTAGAGAAATGTTGGAGATGTTAGCCCACTCTTTTAACATTTCCCTTATTTCCCTTAGTTTTTCTTCCCATACATAGAAAGGGGGTTACTTGATTGGTATAGTTCAAGTCTCAAAAATAATCTCCACAACTTTTTGATTTTGAAGCAAGAGAGGGTTGAACCTATAGGGGATGGGATATATATTTTGATGCTAATGGAAGGTAAGAATGATAGGAATATGATCTGAAACATTGGAAGGGATTATATTTGAAGAAATAAATTGATTTCCAAAAAGAATATCAATGTCTATAAAGAAACAATCCAATCTAGCAATTATATGTCTTGGACCTACTCTCATATTTGTCTATGTATACTTCCATATTTTTAGTTTTATGTCCACTAGGTCCTAATAATCTATAACATCCTCCATTCTCTCCCTAAATGGATCCTTTATGATATTTATTTTTCTTTTTTCTTTATTTGATAGGACTACATTAAAAGTACCACCTACAATACTATTCTTTATCTATTTTGAACCTCTCAAGGCCAACAATGAACTTCAACATTAAATATTTTTTCTTGTAATGAAAAAGTATGTAGACATTGAAAATATGAAAGGTTATACCTGAATTTTGATGGGTGACACTGGAAAGAACCCAATGTTGCATTCTTTGAGTGTGTATCAACTCAAATAATGTATTGCCCCATACGATGTATATTCCACCCGATGCTCTTCTAGATTTTTTTGTTGTTATTGTGTTGATTTTCCATTATTTCCTACTTGTACTTATCATTTACACTTCATCTAATTTAGTCTCTTGGATGATTACTATGGTTTGCTTCTAAAATGAGATAATATCCCTCAATTATTGTTCCTTTTTCCCACTACCCATGCCCCTACAATTCCAGTAGACAATAATCAATATTCAATTGATGGGAATTTGATGTTGCCATCCTGTGAACCTTTCAGTGGCACTTGAGTCCCTTGATTTATAATTACTTGAATTTTCATACCAGTGCCTAAAAAAATTTTAATAATTGTATAGATCGACAAGTTTTTTCTTTATTAGCTGCCTCCTCATGCTTTTCCTTTCATGGTTTACACCTAGATTTTCTTAGAAGACATTCCTCCTTTGTCTCTTCCTCATCATGTTGTTGTTGGGTCTTCTTCCTTGTCATCACTCCACTTGATTAAGGGTAAAACGCGTTCAAGATTAATTCTATTTCTTGTTTCTCTTGAGGAAAATAACCTTCTAGAGTGAGAAGGGATTCAACTTGACATTCTGAGTATATCGATTGCACAATTGATTAAGGGATAATGATAGGTCCATGCACTTCATTCTCTTTGGGAAGGGGGCCCAAAAGAGACATGGGTTCCTTTGAGGGGGGGGGTAGAAGGACCAACTTTTGGTTGAGAGAGAACTTCATAACTATTTGTTGTAGGGGATGATTTTATATTTTGAACATTATCTCCTCTTGAAGTCACTTTCTTTATGTTTAGTTTCTTATTCACTATTTTCCATTGATCTTCTTTCTGTATTGTAGATTGATTCAAAATGTTGTTTTTTCAATATTTAAAAAAATTCCCATCTTCATGACAGGTTTTGAACTTGAAGGGTAGTGGCTCATAGTCCAACTTATATATGTGTTTCTAGTTGTCCAAATTAATTGTTTTCCTAAATCAACTTCCACAAATATTCTTGCACACGCAAACATGTCAGATTTTGGTTCAAATTTATCAATATACTTATCCAATGTATTTTTAATAATTCTCAGTGAGTCTTCGTTCCAACAATGTAAGGGAAAATGAGGAAATCAAATTCAGATAGGAACAACCGAAGGAATGCTCGATAGTAGGTCAAAATTTGGAGTCCAGTGATTGAGGTAAGTATCTTTTGTACTTATAAAGTAAGGACCACTCTAGAAGATGGGGTTTCTTTCCTCTTTCTTTTCAAACAAGAAAACATAAAACCCTCTTCCACATAAACACCAAGAGATATTTCCTTTTATCATTGCTACCCGATTATTTTGCATCAAGATGTCCATTGATATCTGTCATCGCATGGTTTGTACTTGTGAAAATCCCATCAAAAGTAGCCCAAATCTTGTGTAACTACATGAAATCCTACCACTGACACCTTAGTAATAAATCCCCTTGTTTTAGTGATGGAGGATGTCCACCATATGGGAGGCTTCCCCGGTGACCTCAAGGGATCAAAGTAGCAAGTGTGTTAGCCAAACATACTTACTTCCCCTCTCTTGATCACCTAATATTGGTCTAAGTCAATGGAATGGATGAGGTATGGAGTTGTTTTGAGTACCTTCCTGGAACAATAGCACCTTTTAGCATCCATAGTATGATTTCCAAGTACAAACATGCAATTATTACCTCATGAGACACTAGACAAATGAAAATTGTGAAAGCTAGTACAAATTTGAAGAAGTACACCAGTTTATAACAACAATATAATTTGTAACAACAACAATAAATATGCTTTAGAATTTCAACAATTGATAAGGAAAACTTAGCATAAATCCACTAGATTAATATCCAATTGTTAGATGAAATTTCTAGGTATGTTAGGCCACCTTTAGATCAATGTATGCAAAAAATAAGAGTGTATTTAGATGGTTGTAGAAAAATTTTGTAACAACAACAAGTTTGCAATCAAATTATCTCAATTTAGTATTAGTAAAGTTAGTAGGAAGCTTGAGAGATTGGAAACAAAGAGTTTGTTGATCACTTTCACCATAAGAGAGCTTAAATATTACTGACTTTGAGGGCTATAGAGTTCTTACAACAACAATACAATATACTTGGAGATGAAAATAACAAAGGTTTAATAGGTAGGGCTTAAACTCTAAGGTGATAGCACATTACGACCTTAGGGTTTAAGCCTTAAGGAGAAGGATTGCTAGAGTGCAAGCACTTTTGGGCTCTAGCAACCTTTTTTCCTTTCTTAAGTACTTTAAATAGGTCACAATCAAGAGTCTAGGGACAAAATCCTAAAGTGATAACACATTAGGGCTGTAGGAATCTAACCCTAGCTAGGATTTCTTCACAAATTTTGGACAAAATTAACCTTGTGAGAGGAGGAAGCACTTATGCTCCTCTCTTACGGTTTTACAAAACAAGATTTCTAGCATGAACAAGTAAAATTACCATGAAACATTAATAGCATGAAGTAGATTTGTAGAAATTTAACTTACTTCACCAAGAAAGTACACCCTAATTGCAGAAATTTCATCCGAAAATCAACAAAGAAGCATCCACACTTGACCTCCAAGAGATAGTGCATGAAAGAAAAGAGCCAATACAGAAACAAATAATGAGCATTTCAGACTTCGTACTCTCACAAAGGTGAGAAGTTTTCATGATAAAATGAAATGTCAAGGTGCATTATTTATATGGACCTATCTTGACCTATTTGTCCACATAAAATTGTCCACAACAAAATATAAGAGGAATGACCCCTCTAATTTGTCTTTTACATTATGTAAAAATAAAAAATACATAAAAGAAACCCTAGAAGCATGATGTCATTCCCTAGAAGGGTGACGTAGGCTCTCAAAGTGAAACATTAAGAATGAAGAAGGGGAATGTTGGGCCTCCAAAGGCCATGTGTCATGCTCTCATGTGCCAAAGTTGCATGCCATGGGTCTCCTCTTGTCAAATGACCTTTGGAACCATCTCATCCATCAAACCCTATCCCAAAGGTGGCATTAGTGGCTTGAAGGGTGATGTCCTAGGCCTCCAAAGGAAAACCTCCAAGTGGGAGAGGGTGCAATCTCATCCTCTTGTGATGTTAGGGAGTCTCCAAAGGCAATGTCCTCCATCCTCAAGGTGCAATGTTCATCATCAACGGTGCCCCACATGTGGGATCTGCCATCCATATCATGGGCTTCCAATCCCCTATGAAGGTCTAAGTGGCATGGTTCCTTCACAAATATCTTTCACTGGGAAAGGTCATGTAAAGAAAAACAAGTACGCCCTCCAAGGGTACACAAGTCATATGAATGATGCAAAGTAGGCCACACTTAATAAGAGAACCACCCAAACATGTGCATCATATCCCCCCTTTTCAAATTAAATAAATTCTCAAAGACCTTATAAAATTTTCCAAATTTAGGTATGGGAGGGGTGTCAAGGTGCCCTATTGGGTAGGCTAATCCCCAAGTCAAGGAATGTTTTCCAAGAAGACCCTATGTAGATCATGTAGTGGCTATGAGGTGGATTTGGGTAAGACTTCTAGGCATGGGTTTGTTGACATACAAGGGTTGATATTGTCTCATTTATGGGTGTCTTTGTTGAGGGTGAGAAACATACTTGATTTCCATTTGTTTGCAATGCAACATTTTTCCAAGCCCTTTATTTTTTCCATGTAATTCCAAGCTCAAGACAATATGGTGTGGACAGGATATAAAATACACCATACGCTCTACCTTGGAAAACATTTTATTAAACTGTAAGTTTATTAAGTTTGAACATTGAGTGTTATGTGGAATGAAAGTAAAGGAGCAGCACAATGCCACTTGACGTCAGAACACATTGAGTTCCATATGCAATGGAAATTAAAGGACACCGCAAATGCATTCAAGCGAGACACTTTTATTATGTTTTGCTTAAAGGTCCTTGATTATTTTTTAGAAGCATTTCATTTCTCTCAGGACCTTAGGGCAAGTATTTATGTGATGTTATCTACAACACATATGGTCCTTTATCCCCTTCTTCCCATGAAATGAGGTATAATCCCTTCTTGGGATCAATGGACTTGAAAACCCAAAATATGAGGAAATTGAGGGGAAGAAGTGTGTAAAGTGGCAAGTATGAATGGGAACAATACGATGACCCTTCAAGGAGAGCCCCAAGTAGAAACCCTTTTCTCGAGTGTGCCCAAGTTACTAGGATACCATGTCAACCACCAAGGTGAAATTAGGAAAAAAATATAAATTCCAAGCAAACGTTCCATAATCAATAAAGGACTCTTTGCAACATGCTCAAATGCTTCAAATATTAAAGTGACACTTACCATGAGACTAGAATTGTTACCTCATGAAGCAAGACCTGCCATCCTTTGGGAGCCAAACCGATGTGGTGGATGTTGCTTTGCTACTTGAGATGAGTGGTAAAGAGGAAGGGCTATGTATGCTCAATGTGGGATTTGATAGTTAGTCTAGCTATTGACACTCCATGTATGGTTGTTGGCCCTTTGTGAGGTAAGGAAGCGAAGATTAAGGAAAAAAGGCGAAGTACGAACTGCGCGGAAGGAACATAAACTGAGAATGGGTCAAAGTGGACAAAGAAGTAGAAAAGAAGGAGAAAAGTAAGGGAAAGTGAGTCGTTGAACAAGAATACCAAGGAAGACAAATCAGCAAAGAAGATGGATCGTGGACAACTCAGCAAGCGGAAAAAGACGTCAATGAGTGCTTTGGATAACCTCGCGGAAAAGATGGAAAGACAGGCTGGTGAAGCTCTAAAAATACGGGTCAAGTGGACCTAGGGTTTTAGACACCTAGGGTTTTGACACCTAGACATTGGTCATGTAATGTATAAATAAAGGTCTATAAGACCTGGGAGCCAGTTGAAGAAAGACACTACGATTTTTGTTTATGTTGAGTGATTATTCTTGTGTGTGAGAGAAGTGTTGGGTGGGGAGAGAATTCTTGTATTCTAGATCTTCAGCTGGGTGTGAAGATCAACCCTACAACTGGGTGCACAGGGAGGAGAGAGAAAGAGAGAGAGATATGAAAGCTAAGTGTGCAAATAAGAACTGTATGTTTCCATCTCATATATCAAGAAACACAATTATGTGGACGTATCCCTAGGGAGAGGGTGAACCACGTATCTCTTGTTATTTTGTGTGATTGATGTTGTGTTATTCGTTGTATGCATACTTTTATTGCATTGTTGTGTTAAATCAGAGATATAACTGTGCGAAGTAGGCATACTAGTGGTAAAGAATAACTAGATTGTTGTGTGTTGTTGTCCTGTAATCACTTTGCATTTCCTCTGGTTGTAGACACTTGTGTCCTATAACCCCCTATTGCTACTTTGGGTGAGACTGCATCTTCCCCGCAGGTGTTTCCGAAAGGGCCAGTAGTTAGGTCTTGTTGGTGCATTGTTAGAGTTGAACCCTAGGTTTTCCCCTGTGCCAACAAATGGTTCCATTGTCGGGACCGAAATCTTCTTGAGGGAATGTTAAGGTACTTTCCATCAAAGACAAAGATTCAGAAGTGGATAGAAGAACAAGAGAGGAACTTTGCCAAAGCTTAGAACAAGAAACGTATCCTTAGTACAAAGGATTGGTTGGGAAGGTATATCTTTACTGATATACATGAGATTTTCTTTGGAGGAATTCATAAGGAGCTATACGAGTGGTTAGCCAGATTAGCAGAGACCCAGTTTGAAATCAAATCTAGACCACCTGTGGTTTGGACGTCTGTGTTGATCAAGAAGGTCAAGAGAGTTGATAACACCGTGTCAAGAGAAGTAGATCACTGGTTTGATAGTACTATCGAAGGGTACATTACCGAGTTTTCTATTGACAGAGTAGAGTCATATAGCGAAGCAGAGAGATATTTCTTTAAGGGGCCTAGAGGAAAAATTTTATACTTTTTGAAGCTGAAGATCAAGATGTTATTGCATGAGAAGAAAATCTTGAAGATACACTAATCAGTTGGATTGAAAAGATAATGTTCAAGAACTCAGATAAAGACAATGACACAGAGGTTGGACATATGCGCAGTGGGAGAGCCTTCAGATAGGTTCCTCTGGTGAACTTGTTTGAGCATAGTCATGAGCCACTAGTACAGAAAGAAGGGTTCTACAGTGGAGAAGAAGAAGAGTTATTGAACGAGGAATATTCAGAGTCCGCTAGGGCAGAGGAGAGGAATATTGAAGAACCCCACTGAGAAGAATCAGAAACTTCAGGGACCGCACTTACCGTCGAAGTAAGTACTACTACTCCTCCTGTTGTTTTAGAAGCATTAAGTAACCGGAGTAGCCAGAGTTATAAGATCACTCAGAGAACTGTTAACATCATTTCAGTACATACTCAGTCAAGAAACCTAGGAAGACCTATGGCAGATGAAATTAGGCTACCTATCTTTAGAGTAGATGGATCTGAAGATCCTGATCAACATTGGTTCTTATATGAAGTTGTATGGAGTATTAAGAAAGTTAATGATGAAACTGTTAAGAGAGATCAGTTTAGTACTACCTTGAGAGACCATGCACTAAGCTGGTATATGAAGTTTGTTAAAGGAACTGTACAGCCTAAATCGTTGAATGATATCAAGACTACGTTGAGTGCAAAATTCAAGAAACACAAGTCAGAGTCACAGTGCATTACAGAACTAAAAGAAATCAAGCAGAGAGTAGCTGAACCTGTTTGGGAGTTTGATCACAGGTTTACGACCTTGACAGGCCATTTGAGTTTTCAGATTCCAGACGAGCAAAATAAGGAATGGTTCATTGCTACCCTCTTAACACACATCAAAGTTCCTCTGATGCAACATAAGGTCACTTCATAGGTTGAGGCACTGGAGATCGCCATGAAATTAGAATCATCCCCTATGGGAGAATCTTGTTCAGATATGAGTCAAATTTTGAGTCAGCTAACTAGCTTATCTCTGCAGGTCGGAGATATGAAGAAAGAAAATGGAAAAGATAAAAGAGAATACATCTGGTGTATCAGATGTAAGTTAGAGGGCCATGGCAAGGAGCACTGTTCCCTATTTAATGAGTACTTGGCCTTTGGATCTTTGATCCCTTTGAAGTAGGTTACTCTACCCCGGTGCAAGGTATGTAGAAATAAACATTGCCCTGGTGAATGTTATTACATGCAGAAATATGTCCAGGCACCTACCAACCTTTACTGCACATTATGTAAATTTGTGGGGCATGACAAGAAGGACTGTAGGTCTTATGACCTATTGCATGAAAGGTTGAGAGATACATATAGGATTCAAGGAGAGATTCAACAGGAGGGAAATGCTACGTAGTTTAATTCTCCAGGAAGAGGAAACTTCAACCCTCGCGGTGGATTCAGAGGAAGAGGACGAGGAGGAGGCATGGGTCGAGGTCGAGGTCAGATCATTTGTTATAACTATGCCCAACCAAGTCACTTGGCATGGGACTATCAGAACCCTTGTACCACTTTCAGCTACTGCAACTCATTTGAACATATTATTGAAGATTTTCCAGTACTGCTAGCGAAACCTCATGAGAGATGAGGAGGAAACCAATAAGTGCAACTGATATCGGCAGAACCTTGCAGAGAGGATCCTAGAGTCGTTGTTATCACTAGAGGAGGCCCTGTTATAGGAGAAGACAGGGTGACTCCAGAAAATACTACAAAAGAATCAAGGATTAGAAGAGCTACAGAGAAGACACAGTTGTTTGATCCAAGGAAGTAAAAATAGATGTTTGAAGAGGCAAGAAGAGAATTTGGAGGATAACAGACTTCTTCATCTAAGGCATAGACAGAAGTGAAAGAATGTGGAATGCCTCTAGCATTTGATTAGTCTGCCTCACCCGGAGAAGGAAAAGAGGTAAGCAAGCTTATGGAATTCTTATGTACTTGCATTAATTTGATTAAGGATGAAAGAGTTGTGCAAGAACTACAACACTTGATCAGAGAGTATGAGATAGGAAGCGTAGATCCTCTGCTGAATAAAGCAGTACATCAAGTATCTAGGAAGTGAAGGAAAAAGAAGGAACTACATCTTAATGCTCAGATTGGAGACTATGACATAGATTATGTGGTCCTCGACTTGGGATCAGAAGTCAATGTTATGACAAAGCAAACTTGGGTGTTGATGGGGAAACCTAGATTAATTTACACTCCTGTCAGGCTCAGGATGGCTAATCAGCAAGCAATAAGCCCCTTTGGAAAACTAGAGCATGTCTCTATGGACATCGACGAGGTAAGGATGTTTGCAGAATTCAAAGTGATTGAGATAGTTGATGATAGTTGTCCTTATCCTTCACTGTTGGGCATTGATTGGGATTTCAACAATTTGACTCTTGTTGACCTAAAGAAAAGAAGAATGACATTTGAAGGTGATGGCCTTAGGGTCATTGCACCTCTTGATCCCGATGAAGGTTGAAAATACACAGAACCTATTAGAGAAGAGGACCGTGCTTATGAACCAGAGAATATATATAAATTGACAGCATGACATTAGGATTACATTAATCCTATGATAGATGGAAATTTGAGTTGGAAAAATGAAAGTGCATGCTCATCATATTCAAAATAAGCATTGGAGAACTGGCAGAACAAAATGTATGAATTTTTTGCACGAAGGTGTGCTAGATTGACCAGGGAAGTTCGTTGGATTGGCACATAATTAAGTAATCTGCCCACATTTGATGGTTTAAATCATTTAGAAACATTCTTATTGGAATTTCAAGAAATTGTACCAGTAAAACAGAGTTTGTTGGCACTGGATGAAGCCTTGAAAGTAACTCCAATAAGATGGTGGGGAACACACAAGAAGAACATCGTGGAGAGGGTACAATTCCATAATTTGATGATAGTCGAACGGCGCAAAGTTCGATACACAGGTCAAAGCTGCCCAAAGGACCACGTGCAGAGTTGCGAGGAGGCCTGGAGCAACATTCCTCAAGAACAATGGGTGTATAAGTTCATTAACACTTTGGACACAATGCTTATCAATGGGTATCTTCAAGCAGAATTACGCCTCACCACTTCAGATTGGTACAATATGACCCAGAACTTTATAGATACATTTTTATTTGAAATTCAGTACCCCACAGTAGATCAAGCTTTACAAGTCATAAGACAAAAAGTTTTTGAGGAGACACCTAACCTCCCTTTGGAGCAAGAAGAAGATGAATGGACTGCACCTCTTCAGAAATTACAGGGTTGTTACAATATCAATGCTGACGAAGATGATGATCCTAGGAATGTGAACATCGCAGAAACTAAAGGATAGAGAGACATAGAAGGGCCATGGGTTGAACTACCTTTCATTGGACAACCAATTAAAATCAAGAAAGTTAATATTGGAATAGATCAGGCACCTAAGTTGGAAAACGTTGGAGATTATTGGGATGATGCTACTGTTGATAAGATCACAAAATTACTACATGAATAATAGGACTTGTTCCAAACCAAGTTCATAGACATGAAGGGAATTATAGGGCCCATGGGAGAAATGAAGATCCCCTTGAAACCAGATGCAAGGCTAGTCAAGAAGAGACCCTACAGACTGAATCCCAAGTATAAGAGGAAAGTTAGGATTGAATTAGATAGAATGTTGGAAACATGAATCATAGAACCTGTGGAAGAATCAAAATGGATCATCCCTATGGTGGTCCAGGATAAGAAGTCAGGAGATATAAGAATCTGTGTAGATTTACGGAAACTGAATGATGCATGTTTACATGATCCATTCCCTACATCGTTTACTAATGAAGTGTTAGATAATGTAGGAGGACAGGAAGTTTACTCCTTCATAGATGGATTTTTAGTTTATCACCAGATCAGGATTTCTAAGGAAGACAGACATAAGACCACATTTGTAATAGAATGGGGTTCATTCCAGTACACTGTGATGCCTTTCCGATTGAAAAATGCACCAGCCATCTTTTCCAGGGTGGTGGTCGAAGCATTCAAGGAATTTTTACATAAATTTTTGGAAGCATATTTTGATGATTGGAATTTTTTTAGCTTATTGAAAAATCATATTGAATGTTTGAGACTAATGTTGGATAAGTGCAGGCAATGCCAAATTTACCTGAACCTGAAAAAGTGCATCTTCCTTTCACCTTTTGGAGTATTGTTGGGACACATTGTATGTAAGCAGGGGTTGTTGGTAGATCCTTCTAAGATCACCATCATTGTTGATCTACCTCCCTGTTATCACTGAAATTTCGTCCGCACAGGGCGACAAGAACTCAACATCATCAACACAGAAAAACAATCATCCATGGCACAAGGATTAACTCCACAGCACATCAAAAGGG
>JZKD02S2443113.1:282435-342376 GCA_000966675.3 Picea glauca
TATATTACATCAATCATCAATCAATCAATACTTTGACATCAATCAATCACTTGACATCAATCAATGACATCAATCAATCAAACCATTGGCATCAATGACAACATGATCCAACAGTATCCATCTTCAAGAGGCTAATGTTGCCTGATGGCTAGAGATGAGGTCTTTAGAGCTCAAGAAACAACTTCAAAAATCTTCATAACTTGGGTAGGAGTGTAATATGAATGTACAACTTCACTACCCAGAGGTCTTTGACGGCTCATTAGGAACAGACTAGAGGATTATGATGATCAGGCTGATGGCATCATTGATTTCGAGCAAAGACTTGATTGGGCTTTTTGGGATGGTCGGGTATGAGGTCAAGAGACAAACTACAGGATGGCCAACTCAAGATTGGTAAGAACTTCCCTTGGACAACAACACGATTAATGATGAGACTCAGGCAACATGGTATTGACATAAGTTCACGATGCAGGAGGCAACACAAACTCTCCATATGTTTGGAAGAATAACCAAACAGAGGAGGACACAACTCTATGTAGCAAGAACAACTTCCTAAGGTCATATTAAATCCTAGAGCTTGGCTACAAACAAAAGGATGTGCTTTGTCCAAGGGCGACTCATTGTGTTGCCAAAAAAGAAAATACTTTTCCCTTCCTCTCTTTGGGGTATATTTGATTTTTTTTGTCTTTTTCAATAAATTTGGGAAATCTTGAAAAAGAATAAAAGAATGCTACATTACAAAGGAGGAACGAGTGTCATAGATATACTAGTTCCAAGTGCAAGGAACACACTGATGCTTAGAGCAAGGAGGCATATGCAAGAAAAGGACACTCGAAAAAATTCCTCCAGGGGTCAAGGTGTCGAGACGCAAAGGCAAAGTGCTACAAGGATTGTGTTATAAGGCATGCTTCAGATGGTTCAGTTGATAGCAATAGGGAGCCGACATTAGGCCAAAGATGCAGGAATGCAAATGCGGTTAACAAGACACAATGATAACATCCTTCGATGTGATTTTAACGATCCCAGAGAAGGTAAGATCGGTGGTTTTTCATGTTTAGAGAGTTTGAAAAAGCATAAAAGGAGACTCCACTAAGGTACCTTTTTCGAAGGTAGTTTAGTCGGTTCGAAAAAGGGGTAAACTAGCACTGAAAATAAGTCTATTCAAAATCATTTTAATGAGTGTGATAAGGACAATATCACTCGACAATATTTTCATTTTTAAGGAGTCTGAAAAGAGATTAACTATGGACTCTGTATGGGATGTTATTCTGGACCATTTTAATGAGTGTGAAGGAACAAGGTCACTCGACAATCATTTCAATTTTAGGGAGTCTGAAAAAATCTTAACTATGGACTCCGTGGGGGTTCCTTTTTCGTAAATTTAGTCCCTCAGGCCCGAAAAAGGGTTAAAATTATACCTGATAATACTCTTCTAGAGAACTGAGGCTCCTAGAGTATACCCTTGTTTGTACAGTTGACCATCCAGACCGAGAAAGGGGTAAACTACCACTGGACAGATGTGCCCTCAAATTTCAATTTAACGAGCGTGAAGGGAAACAAGATCGCTCAACAATATTTTCATGTTTAGAGGGTCTGGAAAGGACTTAAAAGAAGACCTGTTATGTTTTTGGGAGTCCCGAGGGTGAGGCCAAGAGTGATAATGAATCATGCAAATGAGGTTCAAACCCGTAATCAGGAAAAAGCTAATAAGGACTCCCAAGCCTATTGTCATTAGTGACAACATGGACACCAAAATGCAACCAGGATCTACCTAGGGCATCCATGTGGAGGTAGGCTCTACCACTAAATTACATTTCAAGCTCCCCATGGGCTCCAACTTGGCGAGGATCCCCTTTTGGGCAGTTTCCTCAATCGATGCCACAGCAGCAACTCCAACTACCCTCTAATGTGCCTCTGGGTAATCAACCTGCCCATCCTCAATTCCCAATCCAACCTTATCCAAATCCTAATAGCAAGGGAGCTCATCAAGCTAACATTCTTAACCTACCTTCATATAACATTTCCACTGCATAATTGTATGAATTGAATCTACGATCAGGATGGATAGTTAATGTCCAACCTCCTCCAATTACCATTAAACAACCCGATAGTGAAGGTAAGGAGTCAGAACCAATTAGTAAAGAGCCGAAACAAACTGATAGAAACTAGGCACCTCCTGTAAAACAACATCACTCTGAACCACCTTACCCAGAGAGACTAACTTTGAATAAATCAAGCCCTAAAGATGAATTTGATTTATTAGGAGAATTGCAGAACTTGTTTGTTAAAATTCCCTTGTTACAAGCTATGAAGGATGTGCCAATATATGCAAAGACTCTTAGGGAATACTGTTCAAAGAAACCTGCAAAGAAATCCAAAGACCCCCTTACCATTCATGTTATGGGAAAATTATCAGATTTCATGATGGGAAATTCAATGTCTGAAAAGTATGGAGATCCGGGGAACCCAATTCTGACAGTACAAATTAATGGAGTATAGATTCCAAATGTGCTAGTAGATCTAGGTGTTGCCATCAATGTTATCACCACTGAAACCATGCATGCATTGGGCCTTCGTAACTTGAAACATACACCTACAATATTGGAATTGGTAGACCGATCCACAATCAAGCATGTAGGAAAGTTAGAATATGTAACAATTTCAGTAGATTCATGGCACTATCCCATAGATTTCCTAGTCTTACAGATGCAATCTTCGGTGGGTGACCATCCTTTGATCTTGGGTAGACCATGGATGGCTACTGCAGATGCTTACATTGGGTGCCGATTAGGACACATGGTTATTTCCAATGGGCACAACCTTAAGAACTTAGTGTTATACCCACCTGCAGAACCAAACCCATTCATAAAACCAACAGAAAGCAAGAAAATTTTATCTAGGAAAGAGTCTGAAACAGAAAATGAGGAATTGAGGCCAGTTCTCACTGTTGGACAAGCTCTTCAGTTGAAAATAGAATCAGAAGATGATGTAATCACCTCTTTTATGGATGATCCTTGCTCCGTTTCCGAAACAAATCAACAATTCCTAGAATCTATCCTAAGCTATGAGACTCAGGAAACAATTGAAACAACAGAAGGATCAGAGTAGCTACCTATTGATGCACTCGGTGAAAGTTTCCTGGTAGAACTAGAACCAGGGAAAACCCTAAATATTAATCCAACCCTGTCAGAATCCCAGAAGAATAAAATCGTGGATGTCCTTCAGAAACACAAAGAGGCCTTCGCCTGGGATTATACAGATATGAAAGGGATCCCTGCTAACTCATGTACCCATCATATATATATTAAGGAGGGTTGTCATCCTGTGAGACAACCTGAGAGAAGGATGAACCCTGCATTGAAAAATGTTGTGAAAGAAGAACTTCATAAATTACTAGACGTAGGTTTTATCTACCCCATCTTAGATAGCCAATGGGTCTCCCCATTAGTGATGGTCCCTAAGAAAAATGGTAAATGGTGAATATGCGTGGACTATTGAGAATTAAATAAAGCAACGCAAAAATATCATTTTCCTTTTCCATTTATTGATCAAGTTCTGGACACATTGGCTGGAAAAAAGTTTTTTTCTTTTCTAGATGGGTTTAGTGGGTATAACCAGATCTAGATAGCTCTTGAAGATCATGATAAAACCACTTTCACATGCCCCTGGGGAACATTCACATACCGGGTCCTTCCTTTTGGTCTGTGTAATTCTCCTGCAACATTCTAGAGGGCAATTTTGGGAATCTTCTCCGATTTGATAAATGACAGCGTTGAAATTTACATGGATGACTTTACTCCATATGGGGATTCATTTCTTGAAGGGATGAAAAATTTAGAAAAAGTTCTCAAAAGGTGTATACAAGCGCGTGTCTCGTTGAGTACGACAAAATGCCATATGATGACGGAAGAGGGTATTGTTCTGGGACATTTTCTCTCAGCCGAAGGAATCCGGATGGACCTAGCAAAGACAAAGGTAATTCAACATTTCCCAACACCCAAAACACCCACGCAAGTATGCAACTTTATTGGTTGTGCTGGTTATTATAGGCGTTCTATAGAAAATTTTGCTAAAGTAGCACACCCACTTTTTCAATTGCTAACAAAAGATTCATATTTTGTGTGGACAGAGGACTGTGATGCAACCTTTATGCGAATTAAGGAATTGTTCTGTAACGCTCCAATCCTTAGAGGGCCATACTGGGCATTACCCTTCCATATTCATACGGATGCTTCCCAAACAGCGGTTGGCGCAGTATTAGGACAGAAAGAGGAAAAATTTCCATATGCAGCCTACTATGTTAGTAAGAATTTGGCTCCTACTGAATTAAACTACACAGTGACTGAGAAAGAGTTCCTTATTGTCATTTATGCCATCAATAAATTCCAGCACTACATTACCGAGTATCCTACCTTTGTGCATACTGATCATGCAACTATCAGGTATTTAATGAATAAACCTGCTACCCTTGGTCGTATCACAAGATGGCTCTTGCTACTACAAGAATTTAATATTACTATAGTAGATAAACCAAGGAAGGATAATGTGGTTGCAGATTTCTTATCTAGGATAGAACACGAGGGTAAGGATACACCAATTGAAGATAATTTCCCAGATGAACATCTTTTTGTAGTATCTGCTAACACTCTGTGGTATGTAGATATTGCTAATTATCTTTCTTCAGGGAAGGTGCCTCGTCATCTGTCATATAAAGATAAAAGGAAGATTATTCACCAGAGTACCTGATATTCATGGATGGCAGGATATGTCTTTCATACAGGGGCTGACCAACAGATTTGGCATTGTGTGGCAGAAGATAATTTCTATGAGATACTGAAGGCTGCACATGATGGACCCTATGGAGGACACTTTACAGATAAAAGAACAGGTCACAAAGTGTTTCAAATGGGATATTACTGGCCCTCCATCTTTCATGATGCCCGAGATTATGTTCGAAGGTGTGATAGCTACAAACAGATGGGACAACCTGGGAAAGCAGATGAAATGCCTCTATAGCCCCAGATAGTCCTTGAACCATTTGAGAAATGGGCCATCGACTTTGTTGGACCCTTCAACCAGCCTTCTCATCAGAGAGCTTACATCCTGGTCTGCACTGATTATGTAACTAAATGGGTGGAAGCCAAAGTGGTCACAAGAGCAACAGAACAAGTAGTGGCAGACTTTATTTTTGAAGAAATCTTTGCTCGATACGGTACTCCAAGGGAAATTGTATCGGATGGAGGATCACAGTTCACATCTCACATGAAAGGAAAGTTGATGCATAAATATGGAGTCAAACATAGAGTGACAACCCCCTATCACCCCCAGGAAAACGGGCAAGTAGAAAGCACAAACAAGGTATTAGAAAATATCTTGACAAAGACAGTAGCAAGTCATCGCCGGGACTAGGCACAGAAACTTCCAGAAGCTTTATGGGCATACATAACAACATGGCGAAACACAACTGGGTTTTCACCATTTGAATTAGTCTATGGGAAAGTCCCCTTGTTTCCAGTGGAATTTGAGATCAGTACACTTAGAACAGCTCTAGAAGTAGGCCTAGACCCATCAGAAGCACATAAACACCGACTGCAACAGCTGAATGAGCTGGACGAGATTCGGTTAGTAGTTGTCCTGAAGACCACTGTTGTTCAACAGTAGAGAATGAAATGGCATGATAAATTTATCAAAAGTAAGGTGTTTCATGTGGGAGATTGGGCATTACTTTACGATTCTCGATTTAAGGATTTCAAAGGAAATCTTTTCACTCATTGGATGGGGCCATACCAAGTGGACGCAGTGTTCGACAATGGAACGGTTAGACTAATTACAATAGATGAGAATCATACCTCTCTCTTGGTAAATGGACACCGTCTAAAACTATACCACCGTACAGCCTCTAGAAATGCCTTTGTCAAACACCTTTCTGATTCATCTGATTTAATGGCTGTTGAAATGAAGGACACTCTCACTCTGCCATAAAAAAAAAAATTACTTGTTTGTATTTTGCAGGAATAACAAAGGAACATGGCCAGGAGAAATGTAACACTCGGCATTGTTACTCCACCAGTGCTGCTATAAAGACATTGTTGTTACTCCACTGGTGTGTACTGATTACTTCACTAAGTGATGTTACTCCACAACTTCCGTTACTTTGCCGGTGCCGTTACTCCGCAACTGTCGTTACTCCGCCAATGTTGTTACTCTGCAACTGTCATTACTCCGCCGGTGTTGTTACTCCGTAACTGTCGCTACTCCGTCGTTGTTGTTACTCACTATTGTTGTTACTCCTTGCTGTCATTACGCCCTATTTTCGTTACTCCATCAGACATTTTGTTGTTACCCCACCAAAAGGTAGGTCCCCAGGTATGTCTCCGCTAACTTTTATGGATTTAATTAAAATATTCCAAAAAGACATCAAAACGTGTCGTGGATAGCCATAATTAAGTTGGGGGGGGACCGTCATAATAAATGACGACATACCTTGAAAAATAATTTATGACACACGATCTTCACCAAAGAAAATCCAATGATTTCAGCACCCCATAATCATAACTTGATATGTTGAAATGCATACTCGTACGCGCAGAGTCATAATTAGTCACCTCCCCAACACGTTGCATTAAATTTTTGATAGTACCACCACAATCTTTCATCGTTTCCAAACATACCAGCATTGTTTCATTCGTCGTCCCCAAAATCAATATGATGTTATTTCAGTTGCCAACGGGTTGGAGCCCTGTCATTTTCCCCTACCAGCTAACTGCATTCATTGTTCTGACTCCGCCTATGCAGCAATGGGTGGACAATCTGTGCAGCATGAACCTGAAGATACAATGAGAGTTCGGAACAATCAAGAGGTATGGTAGGTCTTTGAGAATGTGGGTTGGAACGTTTACTTTGACAGGTTGAAAGGATGGAACGAAGAAATTGCAACATAATTCGCACTCAATTTGAGAGAAGGAAGCTATCGGGTCCACGGAATTGAAATTCTTGTGACAGAGGAAGCCATCACAGAAGTCAGTGGACTCCCTCAAAATGAACATAGATGGTTTTCAAGAAGGTATGTCCTTCCGGAGTTTCCCGAAGCCTTTTTACAGGCAGGAGAAAGCATTGTGCATAAGCGTTGAGGATACGACCGAAATTCGCTAACGCATCCATGGAAGGAAGTAGCGGAGTTCGTCATGAGATATATGACTTGCGAAGGGAGATACTCCACCATATTCAAATATCATCTCCGAATACTAACTCACCTGCAATTTCCCCAAGCAGAGGCTTTCTTACTGAATATGCCCTATTTATTATTGAGAAGCCTTCACCTAATGGCACATTCGGCTCAGGAGTCGCGACAAGTATTGGCGACCATCACCCATCATGGGTTGGTTCAGCTGTTAGTAATGAATGCCATTAGACAAATCCTGATCCTGTGGGAACTGTTTCAGGATTCCACAGAGGAAGAAGTAGCAGCCACTGTGGCTTCTAGGGAAGATGAACTAGAAGCCGCGGAGGAAGAAAATGTAGGAGAATATGACCATGTTGACCAAGAGGAACCAAAAGAAATGGAGATGGAAGCTGAAGCATTTGAAGAAGAGGTTTCCCCCCAAGAGCAAGCCGAAACCATGCAACCAATGGAAGATGCAGAAGTTGACACAGAAAGGCCCACTAATACCATGGTCGAGGTTGTCCCACAAGAACCAGCCTCGCCTGTGGAACTAGCAGAACAATTGGATAGCATGAGAACTACAGAAGCAGGGTCACAACAGATAGGAGCAGGTGAATTGATCGATATTGCAACCAAGGGTACTCCACAAGGAACTCTTGTCACCATGGAGTCGATGGAGGAGGACAACCAAAAAAAAGAAGAGTTGTGACCACCCCGACCATAGAGCTCATGGAAGAAGTGTTGGGAGAACTAGAGCGTGAGGTTGGTGTTGAACCACAAGAACCAACATTGACCTTGGGACCGGATATTGAAGATCCCTGCGAATTCTCCTTTCTTTCCTTCATTTCAAGAGGGGCAAGGTGAACTCATTCCCTTCGACGCATAGAAGAAGATCTCGTTATTCCTCCAATTCTATCACAAAATCCACAACTGTGTGGGGTGGACGATACTCAAATAGACACGTTAGCAGGAGAGCATATCGCAAGGGAACCATCGGTTGTAATGAGCGCACAACAAGAGGAATTAGCTGTAGGTGAAGAGGAGGGACCAAGCGAAGCAGTCCCGACGAATGAGCCAATGGAAGAGCCAGACGAGAAGGTTGTAAGACTGCCAGTCAAACAAAAACATCAACTGCAGTCTAGGGAGACAATGCGGCTTAAAATGGAGGTCAGGAAACTAAGAAAATAGGTACACAAAATGCAAGAGCGGATGAAGAAATACAAGTAGCAAGTTAGGAAGTCCAAAGCCATAGGAGTAGAAACAGAGACTCAGATGGACCAGGTAGCCATAACCTCTATTGCTACTCAAACAGACCCAATCGAGCAATTGTTTGAAGACTGTGATCATGCCTTAACGGTCGAAGTGCAGACTTGGAAATCTACTGCGGCTCAGTATCAAAACGAGGTCAGAAAAACTCAGGAATGAGCCTCCACAACTATTTTTGAATATGTGGAGCGTATAGACATCATGAGACTAAGGCATGTGAAGAAATAGCTCAAGATGGAGTAGCTGGAAAAGCAAGTGGCAGAGCTGAAAACTGATAAGGAGCAGATGTTTAATTTGGTGCAAGAGGTGATGGCATGTCGCCCCCCTACTTCTTGTTATTCTTTATTCTTACATGAACGTTTTCTTTTATTCTGCATGGAGAGCATCAAAAACGAGATTAGTTATAAAATAGAAAATGGTGTACAATTCCTCCGAATAATGAGACACCATGACGTGCCAACTCAACACTTGATGTGTGAATTCTACCTGCATGGATATCTGCTACGCCTAGACAGAGACTTCAATATGGTCCTGTATGTGGGGGACATTCATTTAAGGGCCCTCACCTCTTACACTTTCAACCAGATCAGCAGGCAGAAGACTTTTAACACATTTGAATTTAATCAGGTTACAAAGTCGTTTATGGTAAGAGGAGAACCTAAAAGGGAAGTCACCATGTTCAATAAACACAACACCTTTTTGGGAATTGAGGCGAATAGAGACAGAATGTTGAGGACACAAAATTGGTGCCTTGATCTTTGCGTTAAGAAAATAGTCACATTTCATGAATAGGCCCTTGATTACTGTCAGAAAAGGTGGATGATGACATCTATAGTTGTCTGGAACAGGGAACCTTTTGGGGCACCAAATTTTGCACGGGTGCTCCCCAAAGTGCCCAGATATGTGACATGTGTCCGAACAAGCGGGGTTCGATGGATGGGGCTCCAGTTTTAGTTTCCCACTATTTGGTTTCCAGTAGAAGATTACACTCCACCATATATCATTTCAGAAGATTGGCGGGAAGACGTCCACCTCTCAGATGGTTTTAAAGTTCTAGGAACAGAGATAGTTGAAGAATATGATCTCGCCCATTTTCAGGAAGCCCACAGTTAGCGAAATCCAGACCTGCGGAAGTGGCGAACTACATGAGGGCATGCAAAAGGCTAGTTGGGGGGAGATGTTGGGCACCAAATCGGGCTATCTTTTTGTTGCATTTCCATTACCTTTTTGACCTTTTTTCACTTAATTACCTATGTTTACTATGCTAAAACTGTGAGGTAAATACCCCTATCTTGTCTTTTGGAATATTTTATTAATGAAGTGAAGTCACAGAGTTTTGCTTATTCGCAGCACTAAAACGATGTTTGACCGCAGCTTTTGGAGAATAGGAATCAAGGCCTTAGTATCCCATGGAAGATCTGTTGTTCAGTTGCTTTGAGGACAACAATGTCCAAGCCAAAAGAAGGTCGCACAGCTGGAGTCGCAGATCCCTAAACCATCTTGGGAATTTCGCTAATTTTGTCTATATAGTACTAGTTCCATTCCAACTAATGTATATTTTTAAGGGTACGGTTACCATGTTTTGGGGAAAGAGGTTGTTCCCCCTTTTGATGTATAAAATATAGTTTATTCCTGTAACTGGGGATCCCCCCCTTGACACTGTAATAACCTTTCTCAGATTTATAAAGAACTATCTATTTTTTTGTTTTCATCTTTGCTTTAACTAACACAGCCCTGATCAAAGAGTTGGGCCCACTCTCCTGATCAGGTGTTGCATCTTCCTGTGTGTGTTAATTATAAGTTTATGCTTGTTGTTATAGTGTGCTATTTATCAGTTACGGTTGTTGTTACAGTGTGACATTTATCAGTGTATGTTGTTGTTATAGTGTGTTATTTATCAACTTATGCTTGTTGTTACAGTCTGTAATTCTTATGATTGCTTTTTGAAGATTTTAGTTAATTCAGTTTGACAGTAATCCTTGGAATCTTAAGTGTGAACCCTTGGTCAGAATGAATTGTACTCTTTCCCCTGCATATACCTTCTGCGTTGCCTTGAAAGGATACGCACCCAGATTGATAAATTAATGTAGGAAAAGGGTGGATAAATCATTCATACCTGGACACCAACACATGATTCGACGAATAATAGGGATTCACAAAACAAGTTGGCAAACAATGTTGTTTTCAGCATTGTGGGCGTACCAGAAGTTCATTAAGTCTGCTACTGGGTTTATGCCATTCACACTAGTTTATGGCCTAGAAGACATCGTACCGATTGAATGTGAGATACCCTCCTTAAAACTAGTTGTCGAACTCCTATCCAACACTTCCATAGAAGAAGGACGTCTGTTGCACCTCATGCGATTAGACGAGACTCGTCGCGGCGCTACCCTAGTCATAGAAGCCCAGAAAAAATGCGTCAAGGCCCAATACGACAAACATGTCAAGCCTCGTGTTTTCTCTGAAGGAAATCTAGTTCTCCTCTACGAACAAGATCGGGATATCCTAGGAGCCCAAAAGTTTGAAGCTATGTGGCGAGGTCCTTATATCGTTAAACGAGTTCTGGAGAAAGGAGCCTACAAGTTAGTGGACTATGATGGTATCCCTTTGAGTGAACCTAGAAATGGGTTGTACTTAAAGAATTACTATGCATGAGATCACATGTGCATGAGTGCTTGTATTTTTATTTGTACCATACTTTTTGAGTGCTTTGTTCTGATGTTGCATTATTTGGCCTCTACCCTTGACCGCTTATAGTACGTTGTACTTGATTTCCATATGTCGGAGTCTTCCCTACCCCACATTGGCTTCGCTGATGTTGATAGTCGTAGTACTCAGAACCTTGCTTCTGTTGCTTGGGAAATTTACGCCCCTACGAACAAACTCATCACTATACGAGGTGTTTGTCTCGGTCGTGCGACCAACAATATTGCAGAGTTGTTGACGGGCGAAATGACTGCTCATCAACTAGAGGAGTGGATCTGGTCCGGGGTTGTCTAATTAACCCAAGCCATTTGTATTAATCCGCTCCGATGGGTTTAGCAGTTCCGTTGGCCAATCTAAGTCCTAAAGAAAGCAAAAAAACAAAACTAAAGGAAATGCAATAACTTAATAAATAATAATTGTTCAAAACCATATATACATCTAATATATATTTACAGTTTAACTAACTAAAACTTATAAAATAACTCTACTTATCATATGTACAATACATACAAATAATTCTTATTCTAAGATATATATAATATGTAAAGAATACGAATTTTAATCTAAATCTGTGAAAATCGAATGTAAATTGATTTTTTAAACAACAGTAAAACTATTATCTAATCTTTATGATTTGTTTTTTTTTATAATGTTTATTTAAAAGAAATCAAATATCAAACTATCTAATTAAGCATAAGAAATAACAGATGATAAAAAATATTTTAACTACAGGGGGCTTCTATATTTATTATGCTAACGAAATCAAATAACAGGCTGACCTGTTGTCGCATCCAATATTGTTTAGTGTGTAGCATCCAATCTCCTTGTCTGATGAGGTAAACCTGCAGCAGATCCTACAATTGCTTCTCATAAATGTGAAGCAGTAATGATGGCATTCGAATGATAGAACATATAAGAGATACGATCATAGCAATCTCATAATTTCACAAGCAGCCACATTAAGATAAATCCTATTGTGAAAACTTGTGTATAAACGTTCAATAAAAGATAAAGATAAATCTCTTAATTCAAGTTTGAACAAAATGATTACTGTGTGTTAAATCTGGAACATAAAACATGGATAATATATAAATTGTTATCATACCAACTTGTAGTAAACCCTGATAGCGAAAGTAATCATAATCTAATTACAAATTGAAATAATCATGACTTGAATAAAACCACAATATGGAAAAGCTAAAGCTGTGACGAGTATTATATTTCATTCAAGTTTGTAAATGAAAAATCCATAGTCTTGCTCTAGGTAGAGATGATCCAATGTATACAAAATAACATGCTTATATAGGTTCTAGGAAACAAAAATGTTTCCTGTTGATAATATCAAATCTGTTCCAAAAATATGGGGGATGTAACCACCCTGATTTTACTAAATAAAAATATCAACAGCCTAATCTATTTGCTAAAAACACAAAGATGGTATGGTTGGGAGATCCCAAAAGTGCCTCATATCTCCTTGGAAATCATGGGTTCCTGAAAACAAATTAAAATGGGAAGATTTTAGATGTGTTTTCAATTGTCAAAACAAGCAATTCAAATTTTTCTAAATGGCTACAGAATCTTACGATTCTGTAGCTAGTTATAATTACCACTACAATCATATTTTATTCAAGAAACAAAATAAACTAATATTTATAAGAAAGGTAATGTATTCAATCAAATCATATATCCTAACTTGAGAGTGACGAAATCATACTAAAATCCAAAAAGATCATACCTCAAATCATGGGATTAAAACATATCAAGCAATCTTGGAGTTTACGATTGTTGTTGCTGCCTCTACATTCTTAAAAGTGACAGATCCTATAGTTTTTAGTTGTTTCTCCTTTGCTTGAGTTATGGATTGGAGTCTATTGTTCTCATTTGTCAACAAATCCACTTGGTCTTTTAAATATTTAAGCCGATATTGTAGCAAAGGCACATTCGTATAATACCTGTCGATCCAGGATCGACATTCATCACACTGTGGTTGTAGAGACTGTGCATTGGCACTGATAGCATTAAGGATTGGAGAAGCATCCATGAAAAAGGTAGGTTTATCACAAAGTTGAATGCCTGAGAATTCTGGGTTATCCTTTAGGCATGGAGGCAGGTTGTTTACATAGTCATAGGGTGTGTCAGGATAGAGCCCGTATGACACGGGGTCTTCTTCAGCCAAAAACCTCTCAATTTCTGAATCAGAGTCTTCACTTAATTCAATTGTGTTGTTTGTGACTACATAGGGTTTGAATTTATTTCGATCACATCGTGAAATCAAACGACCAACCCTTTTATTCTTGTAACTAACATCGGCGTTGCCCTTTAACTTCTTCCCTGTGGGTTTTTTAACAGTTTTAGTGCAACTCTTTGGGTGCGAACCCGGTTGATTGTCCGGTTGAGAAACATCAGGGTAGGTCGAGGGTTCATTGTTAAGGGTAAGATCACAGGGCAGGAGCGGTGGAGGAGAGACAACAGGTTTCACAAGGGTTTCTATGATAACCGGCTTATCAACCTGTCCCAATTCGTTGTTGCCAAAGCCATTTCGTAAAACAAAAGAATCCCAACAATCGTTTTGTAATTGCAACTGATGCACAAGGATAATTTTAATTAAACCATGATGGAATAAACTTGAATCATACCTCTGCCTCCTAAACCGTTTTCCCATCTTGTACAAACTTCTTAGTAGGAAGTAGGGCATATTCAACGGGAAGTCAATGAAACTCATAAGCAATCGCAGATGATATAGGAAAACTAACCCAAATCTTCATTCACATGTAATGAATTATTTCACAATAGCAAGTAGATCATGCCATCTAGGTTTTAAGGATGAGACTGGCATACCTCGATCGCAACTAGTAATTTTCCGTGAGGTGAACATCAAAGTCCAAGGGACCTCTTCAACTTCTGCATTCTTGAACCATTTTTGCCCGACAGCTGGTAAACTGGTGGCTTGGCTTAAAAACTCCTCAGTTACCTCTAGTTGCACGTCACCTATATTTTCTCTGCAGCCATCGAAGGTCAATGCAAACTCTTGGGCAACTCTCAGATTGAAACCCTTAAACTTTTCAATGAACAAACGCCAACCGTTCCTTTCTAAATCGTCCCTGGTGTTATCATACGATAGCAAGGTTTGGATGCCATTAGGATCGATCCTTACCACTGGAGCGATGGCGAACAGAAGGGAATCAACACAGAACTTACAGGTAGGGTTTGATAAAAAAGCCACAGAGTCATAGACCCGAGCCTCAACAAAACAATTCTATGACAGTTCAAACGGTGGACAGAGACATTAATCACCATGCATGGGAATGAAATCATGAAGCCCGAGACCATATAGAAGAGTAATGGCATGTTGTACTTCATATGGCACCTTGTCATTGGGTACGTATGAGGATCAGAAGACTTGGAAAACCATAGTACGCACATTCATAGCTTGATTACAAAGGTAAGTGTATCAAATAAAAATTGAATAATTAAAAGTTTTATGAATCAAAACTCCATTAATATCAATCGATTATTAATGAATGGAGGTCTTTCACTTATGTAACCAAGGCATGTTTAAAACCAAGGAGTTATAAACAAGGAGAACAGTCATGTTCATAGAAAAAATATGACAATTCGATAATAGACCATATGAATAGTTTTCCTTTAATCAAAAATCGAAACAAAGTGTCAATTCCAGCTGCGAGTTTTCATGCTTATAGTCATGAAAGAAAAAATCAAAAGGAAGATATGTAAAAAGTGACAAGTGACAAGTGTCGTTTAGTGACAATGGCCATGACGAGTAATGAAAATTTAGAGACCCTGTGTAGGCAGCTTATAAACAATAGAAATTATATTATTGCTGCCAACAATGGTGACACACTGGGAGAAGCAGTTATCTCTTCCAAATGAACAAGTTCAGATTAGGATAATTAGAAAAATCTTTGAATCGAAAACAACCAAAAAGTTGTCTAAACATCGTGAACAATTATAATGCATTCCATTTTCAGTCAATTGTTATTTTTAAAGAGACGAAAACCAACAACAATCTTAACAGAAGAGAGTCACGATATTAAAGTTAAAATCTTCGATACTGTTGACAGGGCCGCTGCTGCCAACAGGCATCCATAGCCTCGACGAGGATGTCAATTAACCCACTCCGATATCTGTATCATGTCAAGAAGTTCCAGATCAAAACGAAGGACATTTAAAGTCAAAACAGAATCCATAACTGAGAATTTTCTTATACCTGGCATTGCTTCGCTGCTAGCGGGCCTGTTCAATACCCCGACGAAGTTATGTTGGCATCATGCATGCATTTACTCACTACCAGTAGACCTGTTCAGTATCCCGACGGGTTTACAAGCACTTCCCATAGCTCTCTGAAAATTTATTTAGTTTTTTAAAGATATTTAACAGAGCGAGGTGACGTTGAAAATTCTAGTTTTTTAACACATCTTTGAAAAAAAAATATTAGTTGTCCTTCATCAAGATTTAGAAATAGTCTATTAATAAAACCAACTTTCGAGAGCAGGGAGACATCTCTGAGTTGTTCTCTTAAGGAACAGGGACAACATAAAAATAATTTTTATGGATGATCATGAATACCTTCAGTTGCAGATTGAAATCAATAAACGCTTTTCAAACAACAAGTTATCTTCAATATGGTTGCAAACTCAGAGAAATAACAGAATTGATGTTCAAACAGCTTTCAACAGTCATTTTCAAGGGGAAATTTTTCTGTTATTTCTGTCTGAACTAACCCATGATACAAGCATATGTGTTTCAAAAAGAAATATCGATAAGCATAAAGGAAAAATCAAAACAAACCAACAAAGAAAAACAAACAGCAAACAAAAGAGAAAATATTTACACAGTGTACATGGGAGCAGATCAGGCAAAGTACCTTTTTAGATCTTGGCCATTCATCAGAAATGTGTTTGGCTATCCCTCTAAGTTCTGTAATCGGAAGTAACTGGGACCCAATTTCTCAGCAATTAAAAATGGTCCCAACCACAAGTTCTGAAACTTAGTATGCTCTCCTTTTCCCTCATGAGGTTTGTCCCATTCTAGGACAAGGTCACCTACTTCAAAATTTCTGTCAGAGGCATAATTGGAATCAAACCAGTTTTTAACAATGAGTTGATGTTTATCCAATTTTTGTTTTTCTTGAGCCCTCACTTCTTCTAACTTTAACAAAGTGTTAATTCAACTCTCTAAAGGGGGACAGTCTTCTTCCTGTACCTTCTATGATAACTGCAGAGATGGAAGAAGGAAATATGGCGGAAGAAGCGCTTCCCTGCCGTAAACGAAGAAGAAAGGTGAGTTACCCACAGTAGTTTTAGGAGTTACTATATCAGCCCAGATTGCGTTTAACAATGCGTTATGCCAATTTTTATGGTTTTCGGAGACCATCCTCTTGATTATTTTGATCAGATTTTTATTAGTTGATTCTGCCAAACCGTTGCCTTGGGGGTAATAACTAGGAGAGTAATTTAATTTAATTCCTTTTTCTAGAGAGAAATCACTCATTTCAAGAGACGAAAAATAAGAAGCATTATCAAATACCAGGCATTCAGGGATACCGAAACAAGTAATAATATTTGAATTCAAGAAGGATATTACCTGGTTGATATTTACAGCTTTTAATGGGGCAACCTCGGACCACCTGGTGAAGTAATCTGTGGTTGTTATGATATATTTATGCTATTGCGAGGATGGTGGATTGATTGGGCCTATAATATCTAGACGCCACTGCTAAAAAGGGGAGTCTACCGAAACTGGTTGCAAAGGGAAGGGTGGTTTTTGTATCGATCCGGATGCTTTTTGACAAATCACACACTTGCGACATAAAGCATGAGCATCTTTAAAAAGGGTAGGCCAGTAATAACCTGCTCTTAATACTTTATGGGCAGTGGTGTCTCCACCAAAATGCCCACCAGCTTCTCCTACATGCAATTCCAATAATACTTTTTCTGCTTCATCTTTCTCAAGACAACACATTAGTACTCCATCAAAATTTTGACGAATCAAAATACCATTAATCAGCTGAAAAGAAGTAGATTTTAATCTTAGTGCTCTCCTTTTTGTGGGATCAAGGTGACGGGGAGTTGATCCGTTTATAAGACAAAATTTTATGTCATCGTACCAGGGACTAACAGGGTTTTGTGCACAACAGATTTGATTTTGATAGTGTTGTCCTGGATTTAACATATCATTTTCCTCTTTCCGTCCTACAGCTGAATCAATGACCAATTTGCATAAACCTTGGCCTCTTACTATTTGTGCTGGGGTGATTTCTATGTCATACTCTTGCAAGGATGTGATCCAGTTTGCCCTTTTTTCTCCTAGTTCTTTCTATACTAATAGATTTCTAACAGTCGGGTAAGGGACAATGATTTTCATCCTAGATTTCAACAGATAAGATCGGAAGTGCTTTGCTACTTTGAAAACAGCGTAGGCTTGTTGATCTACTGCTAGGTAATTAAGTTCCACCCCCTTGAAGGCTGAGCTCATAAAGGCAATTGGGACTTCATTGTTTTCAGCATTCTTTTGAGTTAGGACGACAGCGTATGAGCGGTCAGAGGAAAATGTGTAGAGGGTGAAGTCTTGCGAAAAATCGGGGCTCATTAGAGAAGGAATGTCTATTATGGAATTTTTTATTGAATCAAAAGCCTAGCTTTCTAAAGGTCCCCAATGGTATTGTACATCCTTTTTTATTAGGTTTTGTAATGGTCTCACCATTTCTGAAAAGTTGGGGACGAATCTCCTAACAAAGTTTATCTGACCTAAGAAAGATTGCATGGACTTTTTTGACGAGGGAGGGGGAAGTTTCAAAATAACTTGAGTTATTTCAGGGTCAATAATCATCCCTTTGCTCGATACAATGAATCCGAGGAGTTTACCTTGTTCTACTGTGAAGATAGATTTTTTAGGATTCAAAGAAATGTCGTACTTACGACATCATTGTAGAACGGATCTTAAATGAGCTAGATGATCTTCTTTATTTTTTGAGAAGACAGTGATGTCATCCAGGTAAACTACCACAGATTGATTGATTAAGCCTCAGAAAGTGATGTCCATCACTCTCTGGAAAGTCGCACTGGCGTTTATGAGTCCAAAGGGCATCTTTCTATAAGCGTAGGTGCCCCATGGAGTGCAGAAGGTGGTTTTGAGTTGGTCTAGAGGAGACATCAGGACTTGGTTATACCCTGAAAAACCATCCAGCAAGGATAATCTTTCAGAACCCGATACCTGTTGAAGGATCTATTCCATGGGAGGGACAAGGTAGTTGTATTTATCAGACGCTCGGTTGAGATTTCGAAAATCGACACATAGTCGGATTTCACCACTCTTATTCCTAACAGGGACAAGATTAGAGACCCATTGTGTGTGCCTAACTGGGAAGATTATCTTAGCATTCAGGAGTTTGTTTAATTCCTTCTTGACCATTGGTTCGCGTTTTGGGTGCATTTTCCTTAACTTTTGTTGAAAAGTTTGGGTTTGGGGTTTGAGGGGAATAACGTGTTGTATGATGTTAGGATCAAAGGTTTTTAGGTCGTCGTATGTCCAAGCAAAAACATCTTTGAATTCCTTAAACAACTTAATAAATGCTACTTTTTCTTGCTCAGAACACCCCACCCCTAAATTAATGCACTGTGGGTTGTCTTTAGTTCCCAAATTTACCTTTTCATGCATCAAAGAGGAACTATTCGTTTTACAGTTCACTGATTTTCTGAACTTGTTGTGAAGATCGTAACATTTTTCTAATCTAACTACAAATTTTGAGATAGATTTTACCATGTCTGATGAAGATTCTGGGGATCTCGGATCTGGTATTACCGTAAAGTCACGAAGATTTTCATCATGGGTACCTTCGTCGATCACCGTGCCCTGGAAAGTTTCTTCCATATGCAAAAAACTTATAATCTGTTGATCATCATCGAAGACTCTCCAATTCATGATGTTGTCTGGCACAGACGGTCTCAACAACAGTTCGATGGAAAATGCATTCGGAGATAAGCCTTCTGCAGGAAAAAGTTTTGAAGCGACATTAGCTAACAAATCAGCTTCCAAATTATTCAATCTAGGAATAGAATTTATGTTAAATGCGGAAAACTTGTTCATCAAATTCCATACCTCAGTTTGATAGCTTTTAAGGTGCGGGGATAAACAGTGGATAGAATTTTTTACCTGTCTAACAACGATTTCTGAATCACCAAAAACAGTCAAATTTCAAATGTTTAAATCTAATGCTTTTCTGAGGCCTTGCAGGAGTGCCTCATATTCGGCCGTGTTGTTCGTACATTCGAATTCTAACCGGCAAGCAATCAGAGTCTTATTACCTGCTGGATTAATGAGCATGCAACCTGCACTAGCTCCTTCTTTGGATTTTGACCCATCAAAGTAAAGAGACCATATTTGATTGTCGTTAGTTGCATGTGACCACTAAGAGGAAGTTGTTGGCTATGCATATGTCAAAATTTCAGACTGTTGTTCCGGGTCAGTGATGGTAGAAGTTTCGGCCATGAAATTGCCAAAAAAAATATCCATCCCCTGTATTTTGGGTGAATCGGCAAAAGGAGTGAATGGTTCATTGGGATCATTTAAATTAGTCACCGTGAACTTCAGATAATGTTCACAATTTACCTTGATTCTGTTGGGCTTTCCATTCTCGGGCAGCCACAAGTGAGACCAATCTGTCGCAAAATAGCCATGTAATTGTTCTGACCAGTCTCTACTCAAAAACAAACCATAAACTTCTGGGATATCTACAACAATAATATCAATCACTTGATGAACTTTAGGATTAGACGACAATCTTATAAGCAAATTTCTTAATTCGCCTATCACTTTAACACTAGTTCAATCAAGCTGGATAATTTTCAAGCTGGATGGTTGAAATTCGGCATTAATCTTTTGACAAATAGACCAAGGCATTACGTTAGATGACGCACCTGAATCTACCATACAGTTATGTACATTCCTATTGAAAATTTCAAAAGTCAACAAAAATGGAGGGACATTTCTGCGAGTATTAACGATGGAAGTTTGTTGTTTTTTACTTGCAGCCTCCGAAATTGGTTTATCTACATTATTTACAGGAAGGTCTCTTTTATCATGAGGCTAGGATGTAGTTTTGGCGAAGGCCTTCTGAGGAATTTTGGGGCTGTTTTGAACACTCTTGTTGCTGTTTGGATTGTTATTTTTGCTGTTCTCTGCAATATTTTGTAGAAGAAAACAAAATTTTAATAATTCGTAAACATAAATGTTAGCCCTAAGCTTTTTTAGATCTTCAACCAAATCATAATCTAAGCTTGGGTTTATTGAATTCTATTTAGTCTCAATCAATTTAGACTGTTTTGGAGGCAAATTCGTAGTGATTTCAGAAGAAGGATTATTTGTTGTCTTGCTCCTAGTATTGTAAGGATGCACTGTTTCAAAATTAGCTTGAAAAATGCTATCTGAAAAATGTCCAAAAATATTCGGAGAGGATTCATCTTATTCTACCATCTCTTGTTCAGCTACTTCTTCAGGGATATCAGGAGGAATCAAGTTATCATGTGCTTCTAGGATCGTTTGAATAGCAAATTGCAGGCTTTCTAGATTTAGGCCTTCAGTATTTGAATTAGGTCGGTTGGTGGGAAAAGGCTTCCTAAAAGGGGGTTTGTAAGGCCCTTTGCTCAAAGAAGCTTCTTCAACTGACCTTTTCAAATATATAACTTGGTTGGACAATTTTTGAACGACTTTCTGTAAGTTTTCTAAATCTGAACTCTCGGGTTGAGCTTTGTTTTGGGAAGGTCTAGGAAGGATTTCGATTTTCTTTTGGAAGATGAACTAGTCTCTATATCATTGATAGTAGTGTCTTTTAAACTGAGAATGTCTTTCTCGATCTGACTGGCCTCTTTGAAGGCTTCTAACAACGTGGCTTTCTTAGATCTCTTTACCCAAATGGATATGTTTTGATGTAATGATTTCATGTAGTATGCGATTATAAAATTCTCGGCAGGCATCGAATCCGTAGGGATTCGGTTCTTTAGTGTCAAGAACCTTTGATTAAAGTCTTTGATTTTTTCTTTGGGGTTCATTTTTAGACTAGAAAGCTCCATGACTAGAACTTCAGGAGACTTGTCATCTCCGAACTTCTCAAGGAAACAGGATTCAAATTTCTCCCATGACACGATGGTGTGGGGTTGTTGGGAAAAGTACCAGGTAGAGGCATTGCCTTCAAAGGTGTAGGGAAACAATCTACAGACTATGTCTTCGTGCTCAACACTACGGAATCTAATGGCTAGCATAAACTTTTTGATGTGATCTTCAGCGATCTATTTGGAGTTCGGGTCAAATTTAGGGAGCCATTTCTTCGAGTGTTTGGGTAAAGGATGCTGAGGCCCAAGTATGGCCACTGCATCCTAGTCAAGCCAGGGTCTGGCGGGATTTTTCAGATTGGCCATAGGTGTGGGTGGTGTCGAAGGTTGGGATGAAGAACTGCCTTCGTCTGAGGATTCTTCTCTAGAAGAAGAAGGAGATGAAGGAGGTGGTGATGGTGGAATACCAGATCCTCCTACTGCAGGAGTGAGGATTGGATCTGTAGGGTTTAAGGTAAGGTCAGTACCTCCAAGTTGTTCTCTGATATCAGAGAAGTCTAATGGTTGATTCAAAGGTTGGTTTGGTTGTCTTATACAAGATAGGGCACTGTGCGTTCTTATGAGAGATTGTCGAACAATCTCTTGTATGTCACCACCCGTAGGATTTGGAGTTACTGGTTCAACTGTGATCCGTAGATCGTTGTTTGATATGGTTGTTGTTTGAGGGACAATGTTGTCATATGAATGACTTCTAGTTACTATAGGTGAGCGGGTAGGTTGGGGAGGAGTCTTACGACCTCCTCGTGCCATTAATAGTTTTCAGGCCCTCCTTCTAGCACCATTTGTTGACGGGCGAAATGATCGCTTGTCAACTGGAGAAGTGGATCTGGTCTGGGGTTGTCTAATTAACCCAAGACATTTGGATTAATCCACTCCGACGAGTTTAGTGGCTCTGTTGGCTGATCTAAGTCCTAAATAAAGAGAAAAAACAAAACTAAAGGAAATGCAATAACTTAATAAATAATAATCGTTGAAAACCATATATACATCTAATATATATTTACAGTTTAACTAACTAAAACTTATAAAATAAATCTACTTATCATATGTACAATACATACAAATAATTCTTATTTTAAGATATATATAATATGTACAGAATACGAATTTTAATCTAAATCCGTGAAAATCGAATGTAAATTGATTTTTTAAACAACAGTAAAACTATTATCTAATCTTTATGATTTGTTTTTTTTTATAATGTTTATTTAAAAGAAATCAGATATCAAACTATCTAATTAAACATAAGAAATAACAGATGACAAAAAATGTTTTAACTACAGGGGGCTTCTATATTTATTATGCTAACGAAATCAAATAACAGGCTGACCTGTTATCGCATCCAATATTTGTTCAGTGTGTAGCATCAAATATCCTTGTTTGATGAGGTAAACCTGCAGCAGATCCTACAATTGCTTCTCATAAATGTGAAGCAGTAATGATGGCATTCGAATGATAGAACATATAAGAGATACAATCACAACAATCTCATAATTTCACAAGCAACCACAATAAGATAAATCCTGCCGTGAGAACTTGTGTATAAACGTTCAATAAAAGATAAAGATAAATCTCTTAATTCAAGTTTGAACAAAATGATTACTGTGTGTTAAATCTAAAACATAAAACATGGATAATATATAAATTTTTATCATACCAACTTGTAGTAAACCCTGACAGCGAAAGAAATCATAATCTAATTACAAATTGAAATAATCATGACTTGAATAAAACCACAATATGGAAAAGCTAAAGCTGTGACGAGTATTATATTTCATTCAAGTCTGTAAATGAGAAATCCATAGTCTTGCCCCAAGCAGAGATGATCCAATGTATACAAAATAACATGGTTATATAGGTTCCAGGAAACAAAAATGTTTCTTATTGATAATATCAAATCTGTTCCAAAAATATGGGGGATGCAACCACCCTGATTTTACTGAATAGAAATATCAACAGCCTAATCTATTTGCTAAAAACACAAAGATGGTATGGCTGGGAGATCCCAATAGTTCCTCATATCTCCTTGGAAATCATGTGTTCCTGAAAACAAATTAAAATGGGAATATTTTAGATGTTTTTTCAATTGTCAAAACAAGCAATTCAAATTTTTCTAACTGGCTACAGAATCTTACGATTCTGTAGCTAGTTATAATTACCATTACAATCATATTTTATTCAACAAACAAAACAAACTAATATTTATAAGAAAGGTAATCTATTCAATAAAATCATATATCCTAACTTGAGAGTGACGAAATCATACTAAAATCCAAAAAGATCATACCTCAAATCATGGGATTAAAACATATCAAGCAATCTTGGAGTTTACGATTGCTATTGTTGCCTCTACATTCTTAAAAATGACAGATCCTGTAGTTTTTAGGCGTTTCTCCTTTGCTTGAGTTATGGATTGGAGTCTATTGTTCTCGTTTGTCAAAAAATCCACTTGGTCTTTTAAATATTTAAGTCGGGACTATAGCAAAGGCACATCCGTATATTACCTATCGATCCAGGATCGACATTCATCACACTGTGCTGTAGAGACTGTGCATTGGCACTGACAGCATTAAGGATTGGAGAAGTGTCCACGCGAAAGGTAGGTTTATCATAGAGTCGAATGCCCAATAATTTTGGGTTATCCTTTGGGCATGGAGGCAGGTTGTTTACGTAGTCATAGGGTGTGTCAGGATAGAGCCTGTTTGACACAGGGTCTTCTTCAGCCAAAAACCTCTCAATTTCTGAATCAAAGTCTTCACTTAATTTAATTGTGTTGTTTGTGTCTGCACAGGGTTTGAATTTATTTCAAGAACATCGTGAAATCAAACGACCAGCCCTTTTATTCTTGTAACTAACATCGACGTTGCCCTTTAACTTCTTCCCTGTGGGTTTTTTAACAGTTTTAGTGCAACTCTTTGGGTGCAAACCCGGTTGATTGTCCAGTTGAGTAACATCGGGGTAGGTTGAGGGTTCATTGTTAAGGGTAATATCACAGGGTAGGAGCAGTGGAGGAGAGGTTGTAGGTTTCACAAGGGTTTCTATGATAACCGGCTTATCAACCTGTCCTAATTCGCTGTTGCCAAAGCCATTTTGTAAAACAAAAGCATCCCAACAATCGTTTTGTAATTGAAACTGATGCACAAGGATAATTTTAATTAAACCATTATGGAATAAACTCGAAATCAAACCTCTGCCTCCTAAACCATTTTCCCATCTTGTACAGAATTCTTAGCAGGAAGTAGGGCATATTCAATGGGAAGTCAATGAAACTCATAAGAAATCGCAGATGATACAGGAAAACTAACCCAAATCTTCCTTCACATGTAAGGAATTGTTTCACAATACCAAGTAGATCATGCCATCTAGGTTTTAAGGATGAGACTGGCATACCTCGATCGCAACTAGTAATTTTCCATGAGGTGAACATCAAATTCCAGGGGACCTCTTCAACTTTTTCATTCTTGAACCATTTTTTATCGACAGTTGGTAAACTGGTGGCTTGGCTTAAAAACCCCTCAGTTACCTCTAGCTGCTCTTCACCTATCTTTGCTCTGCAGCCATCGAAGGTCAATGCGAACTCTTGGACAAATCTCAGATTGAAACCCTTAAACTTTTCAATGAACAAACGCCAACCGTTCCTTTCTAAATCGTCCCTGGCATTATCATATGATAGCAAGGTTTGGATGCCATTGGGCTCGATCCTTACCACTGGAGCCATGGCGAACAGAAGGGAATCAACACAGAACTTACAGGTAGGGTTTGATAAAAAATCCCACAGAGTCATAGACCCGAGCCTCAACAAAACAATGCTATGACAGTTCAAACGGTAGGCAGAGGTGTTAATCACCATGCATGGGAACGAAATCGTGAAGCCCGAGACCATACAAAAGAGTAATGGGATGTTGTACTTCATATGACACCTTGTCATTGGGTACGTATGAGGTTCAGAACACTTGGAAAACCATAGTACACACATTCATAGCTTGATTACAAAGGTAAGTGTATCAAATAAAAATTGAATAATTAAAAGTTTTATGAATCAAAACTCCATTAATATCAATCGATTATTAATGAATGGATGTCTTTCACTTATGTAACCAAGGCACATTTAAAACCAAGGAGTTATAAACAAGGAGAAAAATCATGTTCATAGAAAAAATATGACAATTCGATAACAGACCATATGAACAGTTTTCCTTTAATCAAAAATCGAAACAAAGTGTCAATTCTAGCTACAAGTTTTCATGCTTACAGTCATGAAAACAAAAATTGAAAGGAAGATATGTAAAAAGCAACAAGTGACAAGTGTTGTTTAGTGACAATGGCCATGACGAGTAATGAAAATTTAGAGACCTTGTGTAGGTAGCTTATAAACAATAGAATTTATATTATTGTTGCCAACAAGAGTATAGCGTCGTTATCGAATTATTGATTGATGCTATCTCGCTCGATATCCGTCACTTGGTTGTACGACTCAATTCACAGCTAGTAGTACTACAGTTAAGTAATGTATATGTTATTCAAAGTCCTACTTTATTACGGGTATATTTGCGAATTCGCCTCTTGGAACGTTATTTTGATTATATTGAGTATCAACATATTCCTAGATGTCTAAATACTTTAACTGATGCATTAGATAACTATGTTTTAGACAGACATTTGGGCCATTTATAAACCAATCACATCACATGTATAACATAACACCAAATAAGCCGGTAGAAGCCGTGTATATATAACGATCAAAAGTTTGTTTACAAAAAGTTTTTGTCTGAGGACCAAAATTTCAAAATCTGAAGCTCATAGCTTCTACAAAGTAGCGTCATGGATGACACTCATGGTAACACACGACTGCTTGAGCCACCCATCGAAGCAGTCGGCCGATAGATTCTGACACCCCCAGAGTATGGCGTTGATAACGTCAAGGGACCTCCCTGATGGTCATGTCCGAAATGTCAGCAGTCAATCCCTCCAAGTTTTGCTCCACCACCTCATAATCTTCAGCATCCCATCATGGAACTGGATCCACCTTTCCTTGTCGCTGAATAGGAGATGTACCTGGAGGCCGGTATGGCTCCACATCTGTGTCATTCAAAAGTGATTTCTTGATTATTTCTTGGGCAAACAAAAAAAAAACATTTGATATGATTAAAATTACAAAAACATTTAAAATGAAAATGTGTACTTCTTACCTAGATCTCCCCACTGAGCGTCCTCAGGTAGGGACAAATCTGGATCTCCTTAGAAATCCAAGCCGGCATAGGCATAATCGTCCACCATCAGCATCTATGGACATAAGCAGTCAAAGAATGAATCATTATATTTGATGATTGGCCCAGCTACATGTCGGGCTATGAGGTTGCACCACCTCAACATCCTTGGATCCTCCAGAGCCGATAAACCCCACTCAACCTGCAACCTCAACAAGGGAACCCTCTCAAGAAAGAAGGACACCAAAAGTGATCTATACCCAAATTGCTTCAGGTCGCCTTTCCTGCATTTAGTCAACTGCCTCTTTATGCTACGAAGCACTATGTCTGACCAGTTAAAAATACGAGGTTCAGTACACTCTATGGAATACTGAAAATAGCTCTGGAGAGCCATGTGTGGTCTAGCGCTCCCTTCCATATGAGAAATGGTGAACAGGATGGTGCGAAGGGTCAAATCCCGGACCCCGCAGATAGCCACCTTACCTTTGCTTCTTTCTGCCTCTGGAACATAGTACTGGCAACAATATTCACTCATTGGGAGTCCCCCACCTTGGCTATCGGTCAAGCTAGTGTGGTACCCATGCCGTGATAATCCTGTTAGGAAGTAAACATCCTCAATATCCAAGGACAATGTGTGGACCCCCACATGGAATACTTCCTGGTCGACGTCCCAAATATGGATGAGGTACTCCAACAGTCTGACTTGGGCCCTCATCACCGGGATCCGAAAGAATTTCAGGAGGCCACAATCTCATAGAGTGGCAATGGTTCCCAGGTCATTCCCGACAATAGCATCATCTTCTTCATGCTCTCTTTTGCGCCACTCCAGAACCATGGTGATGTTTAAATACCTGCACAAGAACCATAAGAAGGGAGCTAGTAACTCATTTCAAGTCTTAGCACATTTTCATTGAACAAAACTCATTTTAAAATTTCATTTTGCAGTTCTCACAGGTGCCCCTTGGGCATAGTGCGAGGTTCTCGTAGGTGCCTATAGGGACACCTATGAGAATCATGCATTCTCGCAGGTCCCATATGGATAGCCTACGAGAATGCCTGAGCGCGAGTTTTTTCCCTAAAACAAACTCAAAAACTTGAAATTTGCCAATGAAAATAAAAAATTGAACCATGAAAAAGTAGAAGATAGGGAGCTTACCTCACTGACGGAGACGGTTCGCCAAATGGTTGCCTGTGCTCTCCGCAACCGAATGATGAAATCTGAGGTAAAAAAGGTTTTTTTGGGCAAAGTTCTTGGTAAAATTCACAATGAATATGGTAAAAGTCTTTTTACCCACTTATATTTTCTTTTTACCATGTTTATGATTTTTTATATTATTTTATTCATTTAACCTAATGCCTAATAGCCCTATGAGTGTGATGTTTTGCAGATATAATGACTCTTAAGTCTACAGGTGTATGGATATTTTCTCTTTTTCAATGCATGTTTAAGTATTTTTTATGGTTTATAGACAAAACCTCGAGCTTGGTATTTATTTGTTCTCATGCTCGAAAATCCATGAAAACGTAATCGAGCGCACTTTTATCACTTTTTCGGGCTCATCCAGGTTATACGAAAAAGGAACCCCCTGGAGTCCTCTTTAAGCTCTTTTTAGACTCTCTAAACATGAAAATATTTCCGAGCGATCTTGCTATTTTCATGCTTGTTAAAGTATTTGAAGAAAGCATTTGTTGGGTGATAATTTATCTCTTTTTCGGTCTCTTCAGACTACTTTACGAAAAAGGAACTGAGAGAGTTCTCTTTTGAGTGTTTTTCTAGACTCTATAATCATGAAAAACCTTCGAGTTTTATATCTTTGGACTCGTTAAACAAACATCGAAAGACCCACAATGGGACTGAACCACTCCTTAGGGTTCGTTAAATATACTCTGAGGGACTCATTTGAAGGATGAGCTTATATCAACAAGCATATGTTACCCTCCTCAATCTTGCGTAGAAATAAAGAGGTACTCACCGAAATGGTGGGGGGAAATTTGGGAAAAGGGATATGTCTTCATCTTCATATTAATGGCAGTAAGCATTGCTCTTGAACATGACACCCCCTATTTGTCATTTGAATCTGGTTTGGGAAATCCATTTGTCTCTCATTCGACTTGCTATAAAGTCATGTCTTGGGTCATCTTTGAGTCAGTGCTGCCATGTCCTTGGTCGTGTCATTCATGTGTTCAAGAGCAGTCCACACATACCTTTATTGAGTCGGCCATTTGCAGTTGCCCATTCTTACTATGTCGGCCTTCCCTATGTCTGTGTCCACTCTCATCCATGCTCTATTCCATCTTCAACATCTGTTACTTATTTCAAGTCATTGATGGGGGATACATCAAGGCCCTCTTGTGACGAGTCTTGTTCATCGACTCCAACTCATTATCCGGAAATAAGACTTAGAAATCATTCTAGTACCTTGGAACCTACATGCCTTAATGGAAGGCCTCCTCACTGTCGACAGGGGTTTACATCATTGATCCCTGATCGAGAGATTCCGTCGAGTGCTTGACTCCAAATCATATATTCACATTCGTTCAGATTGTTCTTTGGTACCTTGGGAGTCATTGACATCAATGGTGATTTCCCTCACACTTGTTAATGGTATTCATTAATGACCGGTAATCAAGTGGTTTCTACCATACTTGACTTCGACACATGTAATCGCATGGTTAGATTCGTACTTGTGACAGGGTTGAAGACCCTGGGTGTCATCTATTTTGGCTCAGGTTGAGATGGAGTATGTATCATTTGTATTGACACATACATCCACTTTGTATGTCACGTGGCTATGTTGTCTTCAAGTCAAGAAAATTTCACATAGATCCACAATGTTTTCCTGGTGGCTATGTAACATGTTGACGACATGGATCCATGGTGTATGTTTGGTGGCCATGACCTACGTTTACGATTTCATTCATTTATGGTCTGAGCATGGGAATGCCTACCTCAGAATTCGTGTTATATTATGTC
Organism: Picea glauca; assembly: GCA_000966675.3. Classification (NCBI taxonomy): domain Eukaryota; kingdom Viridiplantae; phylum Streptophyta; class Pinopsida; order Pinales; family Pinaceae; genus Picea; species Picea glauca. Next base: position 311,878 of record JZKD02S2443113.1, read on the forward strand.
GATGCTTGACTGTTTGCAGGTTTCCGATTAGGTGTGCTCCTGGTCTCTAACACACACATGCAGTTTACAAAGTATTTCGGCTGTCACAGATTATGGCCTCATACTTTGGGGGGCATTCTGTTACACGTGTTTTTGGTCACTCTGATGATATATTAACAAGGGTTTATTCAAGCTCCCAACAAGAACTTTATTCTGAGAAAAGTGGCACTTGTCTCCTTCTAGAAAACATATTTTTAAAGTGAGTTCGCAGGCTACCTATAGCCTAGGGTGCGACAATGCCTCATTCTCGCAGGCTGCCTTCAGCTAGGGTGCGAACTTCTTGCAGTTTGCTCCATACACAGGGTGCAAACTTGTTTTTAGGCTTGGAGAAAAGAAGAAATCTCGAGGGTTCTAGAAGGGAATCTTCTAGAGGATGAGTTGGCATTCGTATAGTTGTCATCCTACTGACTTCTCTGATTTGGTGGGATCATTCTCATCCATGTAAACATCTCATCTCTTCCTATATATTGAGAGGTTTCTCATAGAAAAGGTTAAGCAAGATTGAATGAGGAATTGGTGAAGAGATTGTGTGAGGAATTCTGCCTGAATAAAGTTTGGAGCTCCCATTTGACCTATCAAGCTGGGCTAGATCTTCTTCATATGATCATAAAGTGAGTGTGTGTTGGAACCAAGGGCCACCGAAAGGAAGCTTGTGACATCAAGGCGATCAGGTTGTAATCTTCTATTTCTATTAATATGATACAGAGGCCTGTCCCTTTCCCATAAAATTGTTATTATTTTATTGTGTAATTCCTTGATCATATACATAGGTTGACTTTTGAATATACTTTGTTATCTTCACTTTGGTTGGTTTGTGCTATCTTAGACTTGATCGCACGAGAGCACCGGAGCAAAGCGGGAACAACAAAGACATAAGGAAGCGATATAAAGGTATGTTACTTGTCCTTCTTTGCTAGTAGATTCAATGGTCACAACCTAGGGAAAGAGTAGTGCCCTGTCTTGTTTTGTTCTAGATCCAGGTAGATCTAGGGAGATCTGTTAGTGTCCGCACCTACCAATTTGTCCTATAACAAAGAGTATCACCAATAATATCACCAAGAACCACTAGGAGAATTACCAAGAGAATCACCGAGATTTTCACCAAGAACCACCAAGAAAATCACCAAGAGAATCACCAAGAGAACCAACTAGAGAATCACCAAGATAGCGCTAGAGAGAGACCAAGACCCAAGAGATAACCATATGCCCTTATTCCTCCTTGCAGCTGCAACTATAGCTCTCCATAAGACTTGTGCACTTTCTGGGCATCCAAATTTGACACAGATGGATATCGGTGGCATCCCACCTATTCCAACTGATTCATTTTGGTAGTTTTCTAGTTTGGCATTTTTTTTCCTAGTTTTTAGGTCCCCGACTTCCGGGGTCGTTTTGAGGCCCTAAACAACATTTTTAGGGCTCACCACAATCATGTTATTGATGGATTTAGAGTCTGACGACAAAATGTGCATTCCTCGGATGGACCTTTCCAACGGGATATTGTGCGCCTAAAATAGAGATCATATGCAAAAGTTACGAACTCAGGAAGTTGATGTACTAACTTACCCCAACGGGGCCCACATGAATTTTGGCACTTCATCTCCTAGTGTTAGGTTTTTGGATGTCTAGGGATTTTTCATTCATGTTTATTGTAAAAAAGACTTCAGAGACTCATTGTACTCATCTTCTTGTGAATGAGCACAACCCTCACATCTCTTCTCAGAGATAAGCCGCCACCATTCCAACAAGCTTGTTTTCTGATGCATTTACAGTTTTAGCATATTTCCTTATTGAATAGAAACCAGTTTTACTGTATCTCTGTTATTATGTGTTAAGAATATTTTAATAATAATATGTATTCATTTCGTTCTTCTCATAAAATTTGGATCAAAATGAGCTAAAACGTCCTTTATTTATATTAAATTGTCCAGTGACTTTTTTTGGTGGGCTGACCTGACTTTCTGGTAATTATTAGTTTATGTTTTTCCCGAGGAGTCGAATTGTATTTTTGAAAGATAATAATATAATATTATTATTTTGCTAAGACAACTTGTCTTCTAGGGTTTGCACACATTTTTTTAATGGTTCACTTGCTTCCATAATATTCTATTCTAAGTCAAAGGATACACGTGGAGGTTAATACATCTTGTAGCTACCAAAATATCAACACTCCCTCTTAGCTAGGGAGGTATTAACTAAGATGTTCTTCATGTAGTGGTATCAAACACATACATCCATCTCACATGGCATGGGAAAGACTCACATGGTCTTGCAGACCAGTCTACAGGTAGCATCACCATATCCACACAGGATATCCAAAGTGCAACATGACTTCACCCCATGCATCCAAGGTCTTTGGGTAGCTTTCAATAGTTACAACATATCCCCAGGACATCCACTACCCTGCTACCCATCAGTAGTTGATCATGTGCACCCTCGATCTCAGTGCCAGCCATTTTTCATGCTGGATAAGATTTGCCAGACTCAGTGCCAACCCTTTTTCATGTTGGATGATATTTTCCATTTGTTATCAGTTTCATCCCTTTTTCATGATGGATGAGACCCACTAGACTCAGTGCCAACCCTTTTTCATGATGAATGATATTTTTCCATTTGTTATTAGTGTCGGCCCTTTTTCATGCTATATGAGACCCACCAGACTCAGTGCCAACCCTTTTTCATGCTGGAAGAGATTTTTCCATACTCAGTGCCATCCCTTTTTCATGTTGGATGAGTTCCACCTGTCACTCCCTTTAAAGAGGGACCACCCCAAGCTTGTCCTTGAAGTACTTGAACTTTGTCTTTGACAACAACTTCGTAAACACATCCGTAACCTGATCCTCTGAAGTCATGAAATTGGAGCCTCACTACTCCCTTCTGTATCATATCCTTGATATATTAATGTATGATCTTGATATGCTTCAACCTATCATGGAACACCAGGTTCTCTAACAACTTCATGCAACTCTAGTTTTCACACCAAATGCACGTTGCCTCCAATATGAGATCAAATAACCCAGACAACAACTTCCAAAGATACATTGTTGCACATGCTACCACATACTTAGATTTAGCCATACTGAGCACCACACATGACTTCTTCTTGCATCTGGTGGAGCCTCCTACTCCTTACTGTAATACCTAGCCCCCTCTAGAATTGACTGTCTGGATCCCACGCGAGCATAAACTGGATATTCAATCTGTTGACTTCATCAATTGTCCTCCAGAACAAGTCTTTTCATCCTCTTCTTGTAGGTCTTACCTACAAGTAAAATTTATTCCAATAGTCAGCAACATTCCATAATCATGAAATTAATCAAGGCATAAGGCAATAACAATTTCTTAAGTATGATGACACAGTACTCATAGTCATGCAACCACACATAAGGTTTTATTATCTTTGACCACACTTCTACTCAACACTCATCCACATACCAATACATGTGGCAATTATCTAGATACATTCCATCTCTACTAGAACATACTATAAGGAGTGTGCTACTCCAAGCATGTTAGTAAATATGTTTCATCCTAGATAGGCTCCATCATGATATGTTGTGCAATGCTATAAGCTACATACTTATAACATCACATGCCAAACATGAGCCTATTGCTTAAAAGAAAACTGAGTCACATCATAAATGAAGCATATGACAATGAATCAATCATAGTAAGGGATATATAGTCTTCCCTCTTAATATCGGTTATCTGGTATGATCATTTCCTGGAGATGTATTGCTCCTAGAGACTTCTTGTCTCTCAGCATCACATCATGCACTATTATGTTGAAAGGTATTCATGTCTGCTTCACTGTATGGGCCAACTAGCTCCCTCTAAGCCTTGACTCCTTTTGAGTTGGTACTTGGTGGGGTCGCCTGCCTCACCACTGGTAGAGCCATCTGCTCCTCATGATATGGCTCGTCAATTCTATATGGATTTGCACCCTGTAAAGTGTCGCGGGACCATGATGGTCTCTTCCTAGTTACTACAATGATTATGGGTAGGCCCTTTTGGATCTACTAACTCTTCTTGATGTTCTAAAGAGTGATCAAATGTACTAGAGGGATTTGTTCGGTCATATTTGGAGCCTTCTGCTCCTTACAATCAATATCCATATGAGATACTCAGTATCTCGCAAAAGTACCATTCTTCGTTTTCTTCTTCTTTGGTACATGGATGTATACAGTCGTGCATACAACTTCTTATTTGGATAGTCTATTCCATGTCTCAAACTAGAAACCATCTAATATGTTGTCTCCTACAACCGTCACTGTAGCTTCCCTTAGAGTTATCACATGTGACCTGCCCGGAACAAAGAAAAAAAAGTGAAAAACAATGGACAAGAATAATACTCTTATAATAATAAAAACAAGAATGAGAGTAATAATCACAGTAGCTCCTTCTCAGAGATATTGCTTGTGACCTTCCTAGAAAAAGAGAAAAAATAAAAATGCAATAATAGGAACAAAACTTGATCCAGGTGGATATTGTTGGCCACCCACCTTTTCCAACTGGCTCAAAACAGTTTTCTGGCAATTTTGGTAATTTACTATTTTTAGCAGTTTTTTCGGGCCCTGAACTTCTGAAGCCATTCTGAGACCCTAAACAACGGTTTTTGGGAAAATGGGGAACAACATGGAATGAAATTCAATATTTCTCACACAAAAGTTGTATTCGTCGGATAGATATTTCTAACAGTGTATTGAGCGCCCCAGATGAAGTTCGTATGCAAAAGTTACGCCCCTGGGAAGTTGACGTATCAACTACCTCCATCGAGGCCCACAAACCTTTTGTCTTTTCATCTTCCGGGGTTAGGGTTTTGGATTTTCCTTATGTTAAAAAGGCCCTTAGAGCCTCATTGTAATAATTATCTTCTTACAGATGCGAGTAGCTGTCACATCTCTTCTCAAAGATAAGCTACCATCATTCTAGCGAGTCTTTCACTCTGTATTTTACAGCCTTTGTACATTTTCGCTCATTAATAGAAAATTGTGTATTATTGTATCTTTGTGTTTATGGTTGCATTTATGATACATTTATGTTATATTATTGGATCCGCGATATCTCTATGCATTTCTTTATTATATCTCCACTCTCATTTCATGCTGAAAATAATCTAGATCAGTGGTATCAGAGCAGGCTGCTCTTGATCATTTTCAGTGCATGTCCCTGATGAGGTCTGAGTATAGAAAGTTGGGTCTCGAGCTTGTCTCTCTTGAGGACAATCTCTCTCGCACACCCAAGAAACCCTCAATGGCAGAAGAAAATAAAAATGACAGAGAAAATGATTCTATCAATCTATTGCTTGAGCAAGCTCTCATGCGACAGAGGGACGAAATCATGGAGACTTTTTCCCACATCCTTCAATGCCTGCCGATAGAAACATGTGCATCTTCATCAAGTGACCAATTTGGAGGCACCTCACCTTTCAAGGTACAAGTTAATTTTGATATTCCTGTATTTGAAGGACAGATAGATGCAGAAGCCTAGACAAATGGTTAAATATGCTAGAAGGTTATTTCTCTGTTCACAATTTTTCCGACGGAGAAAAGATCACCTTCGCACTCCTTAAATCTCTCCCCCATGTCAAACATTGATGGGAAACTTAATGGGAGAAAATTTCCATAGAGGATTCTAGAATATATGGGGCTGAGCCCACTTGGGATTTTTTTGTGGATGCAGTAAAGGAACAGTATTACCCTGTCGGGAACTATGAGGACCAATACATGAGATAGACCACACTGCGGCAAGAAAGGGGCCAAGAAGTTTTGGATTTCACCAATACCTTCCATACCTTGTGCAACAAGCTGGGTATCAAAGACTCCGAATGACATTTGGTTCTAAAATACCATGGGGATCTACATAGATACATCCAAACTGAAATGGATTTTTTGGACATCTCATCACTTGGTTCTACTTATTGATATGCTATTAAAATCAAGTAGAAGTTTAAGCACCATAAAAAATGGGAGTTTGGATCTGCAAATCCGCAAAAACCAAAGTATGATAAATATGGCCCTAACAAATAACTTCCTGAAAACTAGTCTAAGCCACAAGAAAAGAAGGGTCGCGGGAAGACAAAGAAGGACACTGGAAAATGGTGCGATTTTCACAAAAGCCCCTGGCACAACACTGATGAATGTCACTCAAAACAGTCATTGTTGGCCGAGATCAAAGACAAGGAGTCGAACCTTGATTCAGAATATGATTCTGAAAATATTGGTAAGAGACAGATCATCGACGCAGACCCCATTGCTATTGTCGCGACCGCAACAATTCAACCAAAAGACCCAACAGATCCAGAAGAGGGGGAGCACCTTTTTCATTCACAGATGTGGGTGAAGGGGACCCCACTGCATTTTATTGTTGATAGCAGAAGCCAGACGAACCTTATCTTAGCAGAGGTCATCAAACAGTTGGGATTGTCGACAACACCACACCCCTCAACCATACAGCATTGGGTGGCTTCGCCAAGGACAAGAACTTTGTGTCATCCAACAATGTCGATTGTCATACGACATCTATCCCTTCAGGGATGAGGTATTATGTTATGTTTCCCCATTGGATGTCTGTGATGTTCTCTTGGGCTAGCCATATATGTGGAAGCACCATGTTATTTATGAGTCTCGACCTCGTAGTGTCATTGTTACTTTGGGGGGTCATCTCTATAGAATACGAGAGGTAATTCCAACTATTGTCCCACCTAAAATGTGTTGCAAGGTAGTATCTCATGCTACAAAATTTATCTTTTTCACAATCTATTCAAAAGGTGAATAGAAGAATATTACAACCACTACAGCCTCAGCCCAAGCACCTTCTATCCAACAAAAGCAGGTCAACAAGGTTGAAACAAAGTGCAAAGATTCCTTTTGCACATATTCATCTCATGTAGCTAGACTGTTTAAAAAGTTCCAACCCTTCCAGCCACACGTTCGTGACAACCTTCAACAAACAAAGCAACACGATGTCTCCAGCAAGGCAAACAACTCACCAGGATTCATATTCAGCAATCGCTTTCCCCTCTCCCCCGGGAACTCAAAACAATGGAGACCATTGCTTCCTAAGGAGGGAGTATTGATATAGGTGGATATCGATGGCCACCCACCTTTTCCAACTGGCTCAAAACAATTTTCTAGCAATTTTGGTAATTTACTATTTTTAGCAGTTTTTCGGGTCCTAAACTTCCCGAGTCGTTTTGAGACCCTAAACGACATTTTTTGGGAAAACGGGGAGCAACATGGAAAATATTTCAATTTTTCTCACACAAAAGTTGTATTCCTCAAATATATCTTTCTAATGGTGTATCGAGCGCCCCAAATGGAGTTCATATGAAAATGTTATGCCCCCAGGAAGTTGACGTATCAACTACCCCCATCAGGGCCCACAAACCTTTTGGCTTTTCATCTTCCGAGGTTAGGGTTTTGTATTTTCCTTATGTTAAAAAGGCCCTTAGAGCCTCATTGTAATAATCATCTTCTTACGGATGCGAGTAGCCGTCACATCTCTTCTCATAGATAAGTTGCCACCATTCTAGAGAGTCTTTCACTTTGTACTTTACAGTCTTTGTACATTTTCGTTCATTAATAGAAAATTGTGTATTACTGTATCTCTATGTTTATGGTTGCATCTCTGATACATTTATCTTATATTATTGGATCCGTGATATCTCTGTGCATTTCTTTATTATATCTCCGCTCTCATTTCATGGTGAAAATAATCTGGATTAGTGGTATTAGAGCAGGCTGCTCTTGATCGTTTTCAGTGCATGTACCCGATGAGGTCTGAGTATAGAAAGTTGGGTATCAAGCTTGTCTCTCTTGAGGAAAATTGCTCTCGTACACCTAATAAACCCTCAATGTCAGAAAAAAAGAAAAATGACAGAGCAGACGATTCTATCAATCTATTGCTTGAGCAAGCTCTCACGCGACAGAGGGATGAAATGATGGAGAATTTTTCCCACATCCTTCAATGCCTGCCGATAGCAACATGCACATGTTCATCAAGTGGCCACTTTGGAGGCACCTCACCTTTCAAGGTACAAGTTAATTTTGATATTCTTGTATTTGAAGGACAAAGAGATGCAGAAGCCTAGAAAAATGGTTAATCTGCTAGAAGGTTATTTCTCTGTTCACAATTTTTCCGACAGAGAAACGATCACCTTCACACTCCTTAAATATCTCCCCCATGTCAAACATTGGTGGGAAACTTACTGGGAGAAAAGTTCCACAGAGGAGTCTGGAATATATGGGGTCGAGCCCACTTGGGTTTTTTTTGTGGATGCAGTAAAGGAATAGTATTACCCTGTCGAGAACTATGAGGACCAATACATGAGACGGACCACACTACGGCAAGAGAGGGGACAAGAAGTTTTAGAGTTCACCAATACCTTCCATACCTTGCACACCAAGCTAGGTATCAAGGACTCTGAATGACATTTGGTTCTAAAATACCGCAAGGATCTACACAAATACATCCAAACTAAAATGGATTTTCTGGACATCTTATCACTCAGTTTTGCTTATCGATATGTTGTTAAAATCAAGAAGAAGTTTAAGAACCAGAACAAACGGGAGTTCGGATATGAAAATCCACAACAACCAAAGTATGAGAAAGACGACCCTAACAAGTAGCTTCCTGAAAACCAGTCTAAGCCATAGAAAAAGAAGGGTCACGGGAAGACAAATAAGGACACTGGAAAATGGTGTGATTTCCATGAAAGCCCCTGGCACAACACCGATGAATGTCACTCAAAATAGTCATTGGTGGCCGAGATCAAAGACAAGGAGCTGAACCTTGATTCAGAATATGATTATGAAAATATTGGTAAAAGACAGATGATCGATGTAGACCCCACTGTTATTGTCGTTACTGCAACAATTCAACCAGAAGAACCAACATATCCAGAAGAGGGGGAGCGCCTTTTTCATTCACAGATGTGGGTGAAGGGGACCCCGCTGCATTTTATTGTTGATAGCGGAAGCCAGAAGAACCTCATCTCAGCAGAGGTCCTCAAACAATTGGGATTGTCGACAACACCACACCCTCAACCATACAGCATCAGGTGGCTTCGCCAAGGACGATATCTCTGTGTCAGCCAGTAGTGTCGATTGTCATATGACATCCAACCCTTTAGGGATGAGTTATTATGTGATGTTTCCCCACTGGATGCTTGTGGTGTTCTCTTGGGCAAGCCATATATGTAGAAGCACCATGCTATTTATGAGTCTCAACCCCGTAGTGTCATTATTACTTTGGGGGGTCATCTCTATAGAATACCAAAGGTAATTCTGACTATTGTCCCACCTAAAAAGTGTTGCAAGGTAGTATCTCATACTACAAAATTTAGCTTTTTCACAATCTGTTCAAAAGGTGAACAAAAGGATATTGCAACCACTACAGCCTCGGCCCAAGCACCTTCTATCCAACAGAAGCAGGTCGACAAGGTTGCAACAAAGCGCAAAGATTCCTCCTGCACACAGTCATCTCATGTAGCCAGACTGGTTAAAAAGGTCCAACCCTTCCAGCCACAGGCTCATGACAACCTTCAACAAACCAAGCAACGTGATGTCTCTGGCAAGGCAAGCAACTCACCAAGATTTAGATTCAACAATCACTTTCCCCTCTCCCCCGAGAACTCAACGCAATGGAGACCACTTCTTCCTAAGGAGGGAGGATTCATCCAGGTGGATATCGGTGGCCATCCACCTTTTCTAATTGGCTCAAAACAATTTTCTGTCAATTTTGGTAATTTACTAATTTTAGCAGTTTTTCAGGTCCTGAACTTCCAGAGCCATTTTGAGACCTTAAACGACGATTTTTTGGAAAATGGGGAGCAACATGGAACAAAATTCAATGTTTCTCACACAAAATTTGTATTGCTCAGATATATATTTCTAACGGTGTATCGAGCACCCAAAACATAGTTCGTATGAAAAAGTTATGCCCCCGGGAAGTTAATGTATCAACTACCTCCATCAGGGCCCACAAACCTTTCGGATTTTAGTCTTCCGGGGTTAGGGTTTTGGATTTTCCTTATGTTAAAAAGGCCCTTAGAACCTCATTGTAATAATCATCTTCTTACAGATGTGAGTAGCTGTCACATCTCTTCTCGGAGATAAGCTGCCACCATTCTAGTGAGTCTTTCACTCTATATTTTACAGTCTTTGTACATTTTTACTCATTAATAGAAAATTGTGTATTATTGTATCTCTGTGTTTATGGTTGCATCTCTGATACATTTATGTTATATTATTGGATCCACGATATCTCTTTGCATTTCTTTATTATATCTCCACTCTCTTTTCGTGCCGAAAATAATCTGGATCAACACTCTTCTAGAGTTGTGATCAATCATTCTTCCATGGTATCGGCCATGGAATTTATAAAATAACCAAGATGACCTGCCTAGAGTATTATCTTCAAGAACGAGTGTTGTTTATTTTCTTTTGAGTCTCCTTCACTCAAGATGACAAGTATTCTCTTCAACTTGTCCCCTATACTTAAGACAATATACTTTCTTGACAGAAATCTGAGTTAGAGAATATAATGCAAGTAAACTCCAAAATCTCAACCTTAGTCAATCTAATAATTTAACTAAAGTTAGTTCTAACATCAACTTTGACCAGAGATTAGTATGATAATTATAACTTCAATAGATCAAGAAATGCAACCTAGATGTTTATAATGCCATAACAACTAGAAGCATATGAAAACAATCAAACCTGGAGTGCATTGTTTCTCTGAATGTGTTGGATCTGAGATCCCTCTGGATATGCGATTTTAAGAGATCCCTTCTCTTGCAATCACACTCAAAATAGTGATACAATTTAAATATATATAGGTACATACCTTCGGCAACATTGGTAGGTAGTGGCACCATCTGGCAGCGACAACAAGTAATGATGAAACTTAAAACTTCAAAGGTGGTCCAAATTGTATTCTAAAGGTAGTTGGAGATGCGCTAGGGTAAGGTGCACTAGGAAAACCAAATATTAGTCCCAATACTTCACAAAAACTTTCATTGCAACTGGTACTGCAACTAGTGATGGCACTGCAATTGGTGTTGCAACTGGCACTAAGGAACTGACACTTCAAACCTAGGGTTTTATTAGGAGACCCTAATTTCTCAACTTCAAAATTTTGCAGATCTGATCTAGGGAAGAGATGGTCCCTACTTAGGAGACCTTCTTAGTGAGTTCAGTATGTGCTTAATGAGCTTGACAATGGGGGAAACTGAGGATCTTCCTTCTAGTGGTTAGACTATTATGAAGGAAACCAACTCTGATACCGTGTTAAAATTTTGGTATGCTCATTTAACCATAGACAATGTCACATCATTGTCACCTAACCATAGGCACAAGGCCACCCCCGAGCATCCTAACCTTTACTTAGAATAATTCTGGCAAGCCTACTCTAGAACCAATAGATAAACCCTAGATACTAACTGTAGCAACAACTCAAGACAAGTAGAGCACTCCTTCTCCAATGGTAGCGCACAAGAGAGAGATTCTCCATAGAAAAAGTACCATACACAACTACAGTAGTTGTAGCTACACTACTCTCTCAGACATGCACCATACTTAGTAAGATTATCACCAAGAGTATCACCAAGAATATCACCAAGAGTTTCACCAAGAACCACTAGGAGAATTACCAAGAGAATCACCAAAAGTTTCACCAAGAACCACCAAGAGAATCACCAAGAGAACCACCAAGAGAATTACTAAGATAGCGCTACAAAGAGACCAAGACCCAAGAGATGACCATACGCCCTTATTCCTCCTTGTTCCTGCAATTGCAACTGCGACTGTAACTCTCCACAATAATTGCGCACTTTATAGGCATCCAAATGAGCTAAAACGTCCTTTATTTATATTAAACTGTCTAGTGACTTTTTTGGCTGGGCCAACTTGACTTTCTGGTAATTGTATTTTATGTTTATCTTTTTCTTGAGGAGCCGACTTGTATTTCTAGAAGATAATAATCTAATATTATTATTCTGTTAGGCCAACTTGTCTTCTAGGGTTTTCACACATCTATTTAATGGTTCACTTGCTTATGAAATATTCTATTCTAAGTCAAAAGTTACATGTGGAGGTTAATACCTCCCGTAGCTACCAAAACATCAACACTTAAGACTGCATGTTTTTAAGCCTTGTGTGGAAAACCCGCACAGGTCATCCTCCCGCATTGTTGTACTTCCGCTCCTTCACATTTTCAATAGTTCCACATTCCTGATTGTGACAAGCGATGTAATTTGAAATATAGGTCCCTATTTTATCATAAATTGATTTTCTCCAATTTAGGAGGAAATGCCACCCATCTAGAAGAACTTCAAAGACAATGTGTTGATTATCTGTACACTGCTCGATGGTTTTTTATTATCACTATTGCTATTTGAAAGGTAGCGAATATATGGGTAAAAGACATTTTGGTGGATTTGCATCCTGCTCTTGGCCTTGGGTCAATCACATCTCTGTGATCTATTTATCTTTGGACAATTTTCTAGTAAAAAAACATTTTTATATGATGCACATTAAGATTATTTCATTCAACCATTTGATCCAACAACACAATTGATAAGAGAGGACTCGCTTGCTTAAACACTACAACAAATCCAACGCAAATTTGAATGAAACCAAGTAACTACACTATGCATAGAGCACACACTATCAAACATGATGTGAGATGTAGAACTACGACATTGCAGAAAGAGAAGACATATCAGTTCTCCGCATAAGATTTGAATATAGACCAAGTGCTAAATAGACAAAGTATCTGGTCTATGCAACATACACCTATGAAAAAGTGTTGATGACATCACTATGCCAATTGCACAAGTGTCTATGCAACCAACTCTGCTAATGTCAGACCATAAGCGGCATGGATTCTCAGTGCAAGGTTTGAAAGTCTAGAATCTCACACAAGGATTGATAATAGAGAAAGTATTCACTCACTCTATTTTGAATCCTCATCCACCCCGCACAACTATACTTGGTCTACTTAAGACAGTCTATTTTTAAGACTTGTGCGAAGAACTCGCACAGGTCACCCTATCACATTGCTACACTTCTGCACCTCTGCATTTCCAATAGTTATACATTTGTGATTATGACAAGTGACATAATTTTCAAAATAGGTCACTGATTTATAATAAATTGATTTTCTCTGATTCAGGAGCAAACACAACATATCTAGAAGTAGTGACAAACAAATGTGTTGCTTATCTGTAGATTGATCGATGATTTTTATTATGGCTATTTCTATTCGAAAGGTATCCAATATATGTGTAAAAGACATTTTAGTAGATTGACATCTCACTCTTGGCTTTGGGGTAATCCCAAGTCTATAATCTATTTGCCTTTGGACAATATACTAGTCAAAATCCTTTTTAGTTTCCCACTTTTGAGGTTGGACGAAGGTTTTTCAATAGCCATATCTCTAACCTTCACACATCTATGCCTCTCGCACAACACACAAACTCTAAATCGCTTCCCTTTTCTTGCAAATCTGGCAATCAACCTCTGAAAAATCGCTAGGATATCATCCAAATTACATCCCTTATCATAACTCGTCGTGCAGACGCACAAGACTGCACAACCATAACTGGCATGAATTCTTTGCACAAGCATTGAAAATACATAGTACCGGTTGTGTCAATGATACTCCTATACCACTACCAAGATGCACAAGACATAGCCGCACTAAGTGCCGCCATATGTTCATAGCAAAAGCCTCCAGACAAACTACAAAATGACCGTCTTTTTGAACTATACCTACTTATACTATAATCAACCCACCCTCCCCCCATAATAATAATAATAATAATAATAATAATAATAATAATAGATGGAACATAGTGCAATGCACCAACCAAACAATCCCCAACACCATATTAAAATGCATCCAACCTAAAAACAACATTGCTCTATAGAACATGCAAAATAATGCACTTCTCCCTAACTTTATACTCGCACTATCTCCATAGCATCAATCAACTGTAAAACAAGATGAAAAATACAAGTCGACAACAAGGAAACAAAAAATAAGAATAAGGACCTAATTTTCCCTATCATATAACATACAATGTTGATGATTTCTTACATTCTGATGCACATTTCCACAACCCCAAAATTATAACTCTTGGAACTTGCCACTTTTAGCACTTGCAAATCCAAAACAACTTTGTCTCTTTGAACCATAATAAATGACATGGTAGATAAACGCATTAAGCAACAAACCTCAAAACAATACACCTTTTATCCCTGCTCACCTTTGACTGCTTTCGGCCTACACAGTCTCTGTAACAACCCCGACCCACTTGACTTTCTTTTTGAAAAACTAGCAACATAGCAAAAGTAGTTGCATTATGCACAAAGAAAACTCTATCAAACAACAACCAGAGAAACTATCAAACAACAATACAACCTCAAAATAGAACACCTTCTCTCTTTGTTCACCTTTGACTGTTTTTGGCCTACACAGTCTCTGTAACAACCCCCTCCTAACTTGTTTCTAGAAAAACCAACAACACAACAGAGCTAACTGCACTATGTACAAAGCAATCTCTATCAAACAACAACTATGGAAAATAATCACACTTGTCTAAAATACATATATTAATATGGTAGAAAACTAATTAGAAGCAAGATACCAGATGCACAAGACTTCTTACCCAAATTTCGTCCAAGTCGCCAACCGCAACACCTGTAACTTTCAGAACAACCTCGCATTTTTGGCTTATATAACAGTATATCATGATCAAACCCAAATAATGCAACAATTAATTAGAACAAAATAATTCAATTAAAGCTCCTTGTAATCTTTGAAAACTATCACAGAGAATCATATCAAGCAATACACATAAATCTCTTCAAAATTTATGAATCGTACTAAATTTAATGAACAATCGAAACACGCTAATTTATATATATTTATTAAAATAATTCTATATATTGTATAGTAAATATATATGCATCTTGTCTAACCCACTGCTTTAAATGCCACAAATTGTGAGCTGACACCATAGCAAGCTTTGTAAACTGTGACCATCTCAGAACCTTCAAACTTCAGCCATTCCAACCATCCGCTAAGCATGCATAATTAAATTCAACTAATAACTAATAATTCAACTCAAACAATTATTAATAATTGTTTTATTTATTTTATAATTAGAGAAACTTGGCAATAGAGTGTAAATCTGATAAATAAATATATGTTATTAATCTTAAATTAACAGAGTGTAAATCTGATAAATAAATAGATTTTATTAAATTTAAATTGGGAATAAATGTAGTGGGAAGTGGAGGTGGTGCGAACCACTTTATTTTTTGGTAAGTTGGTATTGTCTTTTTATATCATGTGAATTATAACATGTGATACTCATAGTATCAAAAACGAATATTGATGTGGACGTGTTTGGATATGTATCAATGAATTGTGATAATTATGCATATTATATAGAACATAATGTAATAATGTAATGGGCATATTATATATAACATGTATATTACTATATGAAATGATTATTGATGTGAACTAGTACAGGGTGTTGTGATAATTATGCATATTATATATATTGCGATAATGATGCATATTATATATAACATAATGTAATGGGCATATTATATATAACATGTATATTACTAAATGAAATGATTATTGATGTGAAAAAGTACAGGGTATTGTGATAATTATGCATATTATATATATATATTGTGATAATGATGCTTTTTTTCCCAAGAGAAATTATCTCAAATTTATAAATGGTATAAATTCATTTACATTACTCTGAAGCCAGCTGAGAAAGCTGGGTCAGTGCGAAATTCATGGTCGGACTAGAATTTACAAATAAAACCAGTGCTGCTAGGGAACCGACAGAGGTTGATAGACATTTCAAATCTTTCACGGCTAGCCCAATACTAATCACTCGACTCGCCTCCATGTGCAGACAAAGAGCAAGGAAAGCTAAATTATCTCCACGGCTTACGCAGCATACCTCAATCGCCACACAAGCAGACAGAAACAATGTAGTATTGCCAAGGCTCCCTGACCTCTTCTCATTCAATACGAATTAGTCTTTATAGTTCGAAGAGATTGATGGAAGAGATCGGGCTCTCCTGTCCTCTATCACAGTGATAGATCGAAAGTCTACTGACCACTTTACTTAGAGCTCTCTTGGAGAGAGCATCCGCCTCGGTATTGTACGTTCTGGGGAGATGGCAGAAGGTAATATCATTGAAAGAATATGCCAACTGCTGCATTTTTAGCTTCCATCCTTCCACATGGGTGGATTGGAGATTACACTTTCGATTGATCCAGTCTATGACAACTTTCGAGTCGCCTAGGACATGGAGATGATTTAAGGACCAAAAAGAAGCAAGCGTAAGTGTAGCCCATAAGCCCATGAACTCGGCTTTGGTGCTAGAACCCACACCACAATTAAGAAACCACTTTGTAGTCCTCTCCGGATGGGTTTTGAAGGTGCCTCCAGCACCACAACATAAACCAGAAGACTGTGCCGCACCGTCAAAACAAGCCACAGAGTAACCTTCAGGCAAGATGAAATCCACCGCTTTGAATGGAAGAGCCTTGACGGTTGATGGCTGCCAATGAAAAGATGCCAGAATTCTGTGATAGACCGCCTGTAGGGAAGGAGAGGTGTCCTCGAAAAGAACCTTGTTGCGTTCTAACTAGATTTGCCAGCTAACGAAAGTAGCCAGAGAAGGTGGCATAGCTTGGGCAGAAAACCAGGAGGAAAAGCACTCTGTGAAAGTGGCGCCGGTCCAGTAGAAGGGTAGGGAGAAATGCTGCAAAATGTGTTTCCAAATTTCTTGTGCAAAATTACAATGTATTAGCAAGTGGTGGATGTCCTCCGAGGCTCGGCAGCAAAGAGCACATAAACCGGGGCCCTACCATCCTTTTCTATGGAGCATCTCCCAGGTAAGGATTTTTTCACTAGCACAGAGCCAAATAAAAAGTTTGTGCTTTAGAGGGAGCGACCAAGTCCACATCCGACGGAGCCACGGAGGATGGGCATCGACGTCCCTATCTGGCAGAAGAGATGCGTAAACATTCTTGGCAAAAACCTTGCCTGAACCATCGCCCCCGACCCAGATAAGAGAATCCCAAGCGTCAGAGAGGGAGAGGCCTGAACATTTTAAAGCTGCTGTAAAGGAATCCCATTCCAAGGCTAGAGGCCCGCTGAGAGACAGGTCACTGCTATGAAGCCACTGATCCGGGAGAGGGAAGGCGTGGGTCACCTTCTTCAACTGAGCCAGGGTACAATAGTTGAGGGAGAGCAGATGCGATCTGAGCGGCAGGGAGAGAATCGAGTGGTCTTCTAATCCGATGATTTTATCTCTGCCAATTTTGATTTCTTCACCCGATCCAGGCCTCCAATGGAGCCAGTGAAAGATCACCTGAGAGGAAGAGACCAGACCCCTCCAGAAGGGTGAAGCCCACTTCTGTATTAGATGTTTCTTTCGCAGCCAATGTGGGAGGGGCATGGCACCTAGATATTTGTCCTTGATGACTCGATGCCAAATGTTATCAATGGAGACCGCTCTCCAAAAAGAACAAGCCAGTAAAGCCGAGTTGAAGATGGAAAGATTCTTAAGTCCCCATCCCCCTGCCCTTTTGGGTCTAGAGAGAGTCTGCCAGCTGCAAAGATGGAAGCGGCGTTTTCCTGCTAGGTCAATCCACAGGAAGTTGAAAGAGAGTCTGCGGAGAAGAGTAATGATTTTGGCGGGGATCCGTTCCAGTAACATCCAAAAAACAACCAGACTTTGTAACACCGACTTGACCAGTATAAGGTGTCCACCCAGGGACAACCATTTATTACACCAGAAACCTATTCTTCTTTCAAAGGATGATACCAGCCAGGTCCATTTAGTTGAGGAGGAGGCTCCCAGCTTTAGTTGGTAACCCAGGTACCTGAAACCTAAATTTAAATCAAGAAAGGAGTATGGGATGGAGTCTTTGAGAAGGGAGAGTTCGACCTCTGTTAAGCCCCAAAAGTGGACAATGGACTTCATGGGATTGATGGACAGCCCCGAAACTAAACAGAAGAGCTGAAGTATGCCCATGAGCGCAATCCATTCCGCTAAATCAGCTTTAGATAATAAAAGAATATCATCCACAAACATAAGGTGAATGATCCTGATGAGATTGGAGACCTTTATACCTATGATGCGGTGCTTGAAGAGGATTTTTGAGAGGAGAAGGCTAAGGCCTTCCAAAACTAAGATAAAGAGGTAGGGAGAAAGAGGGCATCCCTGGCGGAGCCCCCTTTCGCTTTTAAAAAATCTGGACGCCTCCCCATTAATCAGCACTGCAAAGTTTGCGCTTGTGACACAGGACATAATCCAGTCTGTGAACTTATCACCAAAGCCAACAGAGAGGACGATTAGTCTTAGAAAATCCCAGTCAATGCTTTCAAACGCCTTTTTGAGGTCTAGTTTCATGACCAACGCCTTTTGTTTTTTTTGAATGACGTTGTGGATGCACTCATGGGGGACACCGATGGCATCTTGGATCCTTCTTCCCTTTAAAAACCCGAGTTGTTCGACTGAGAGACTCCTTTCCAAAACCGGCTTAATCCGATTGGAGATGACTTTGGAAATTAACTTGTAAACTAGGTTACAAAGGGAGATCGGTCTGAAGTCGTTGAAAGTAGTTGAGATGTTTTCTTTAAGAATTAAAACCAGGAAGGTGGAGTTTAGGCTACTGGAAATTTTACCTTTGATGCGCGAGTCCTCCATCATCTGAAGAAGATCCGATCCAACAAGATCAAAAAAGTAGGTGAAAAATTCTACCGTCCAGCCATCGGGCCCTGGACTCCTCTCCTTTTTGAGAAGAAACAAAATATTCTTTAGCTCTAGTAGTGTGACAGGTTTGTAAAGATCTGTGGCTTCAGTTGCAGTAACCAAGTTTGTGAAAAGGCTGGCAGTAGAAACTTTTGCTGGTAGGTTTTGGTCGCTGCTGGATTTTAAAAGAAGTTCGAAGTATGAGGCAGCTTCCCTTTTGAGTGCCTCCTGTCCACGGATGGTCCCATCATTTTCACTTTCGATGGACCAGATTAATTTCTTGTTCCTATTGAGACTAGCTACTTTATGGAAAAATTTTGAGTTTGAGTCACCCCACTTGAGCCAGGTCGCATGGCTTCGGAGCCTCCAGCTTTTTTCATCTTCCCGCAGAAGATCATCTCGATTTTTCTCCAAAGCTTTTAAAGAAGTCGCGTCCTCCATTGACAGGGCCGCAGAGGTTGATTTTAATATGAGATGTGTGATCTCAATCTCTAGCCTATTTAGAGTGATCTCCTTCGCAGCCTTCTTTTGTTTACGCCAGGCTTTTGTGTGCGCTTTAAGGGCTTTCAATTTCCAAACGATTCTTAGCTGAGGATTAGTTTCATTCGGAAAACACGGATCTGTCCAGACAGTATGTATCAGAGCAGAGTAGGCAGGGGAGTCGGACCAGTGATGATTAAATTTGAAGGGAAAGGGCTTAAGCCGGATGGGGAGGTTCAAGTTGAGGAGGATGGGTGCATGGTCGGAGATGAAAGGAAGCTCGACCCATGAGGTTGGGAAGATGGTGGAAGAGAAGAAGACCTCGGAGATTAAGAAGCGATTGAGATGTCTGGCAATGGCCTCCGAGCCCCTTCTCCCGTTTCGCCAGGTAGGAACAAGTTTGGCTGGCAGGATATCAATGAGGTTCATGGCCTTAAATAGGTCTCTGTAGAATTAATACCTGATCCTGACAATGAAGCTGCTCCCCAGTGTTCATCAGATGATAGGGTGATATTGAGATCGCCTCCCAGAATGAGGTTTGGAAGGGAGAGGATGTCGCTGTTAGCAAGGTGAGTCCAGAAATGAGGTCTGTCTTGGCAAGGGCCATAGACGTTTAAGAGCGCCAGTTCCTGATTAGTAGCGAAACAACTGCCTAAACAAAAAATACCTCCACAGGTCAAGAAGGGCTTTAAGTCAAAAGCGCTGGATCCCAGGCCACCAGCATGCCACCAGAGTTGCCGATAGAATTTAATGCCGCTGTGACCCAAAGGGGGCGAAAAAAATGCAAGAAATCTCTGGAAGTATGATCAACTGCAAGGATTTCTTGCAGAAAAATGACATCTGGATTGGAGTGATCAAGAAGTCTTCGGAAGGAGGCAGCCTTGAGGGTGCCTCTGATCCCTCGAATGTTCAGAGAGAGCACTATCATTACTTGGAACGTGCTATGGCCTTCAATGCTCTAAGGGCCTTTCCGTCTTGAGTTTGGACTCTCGGGACTGCAAGTTGAGTGACAGGGAAATCTTTCTTCTTCCTAGCGCTCCTCGTCTGGAGAGGGGAGAGCTCAACACCGTTACCTCGCGACCAAGCAAAAGATTTGTTGAGAGGTTCTATATGGGTTAATGAAGACATACCCGCTTCTGTGGAATGTGCTATGATCTCTTTACCCCGAAAAACTGGAATTTGGGTGGCTCTGTCCGGAATAAATTGAGTCGATGTAGAGGAGCTCAGCGCTGCCAAGAGGGAATCCTCGTCCTCGTTTGGTTGGTTGTAACCTGGAAGTAATGCTGAGGGATCTTCAAGGACTACGAGAATGGGGGAGGAACCGTCCTGTAGGATCGACAACGAGGATGGGATTAAGGGCGACGGTGGAGGGGAGGTAGTATTCATGGTGGAGGGAAGGGAGCAGTCGAGAGAAGGAGCCGGGGGAGAGGTAGAAGATGGTGGCAACTCAGCTTCAGATATGAGGAGCTTTAGAGAGGACCAACCAAGGCTATTTACAAACTCCTTTTCAGAAGCCGTGAGTGTTTTATAGAGTGCTGGGCACAGTAGAGAGAGCTTGGTCATTAGGGAATTGGGCTTTCCTGGAATAGGCAGTGAGGGAGGATCTGGGGGGACGTCTAAGTAGGCAAGGGAAGGGTCAGCAGTCTGATAGGCAGGGGGGTTTAAAAGCAGGTCTTCATCGTCATCAGGGGGAATGATCATGGACTTACCAGGACATGTTCGGTGAAGATGGCCTGTCACGTGGCATCGGTTGCATCTGAACGGGATTCTGAGGTAGTCCAAGTTCTGTAGAATCTTCCTCCCTCGCCAATCGATCTCAAGAGTTTTCGACAGACCCGCAGATAAGTCCATCTCGACCGGAAACCTGCCCAACATCCTCGAAGAACCTGTGAGAGAGGGGGTGTCAAGAGAAATGAACTTTCCCAAGGAGTTTCCAATAGCTCTAAAGGCATCTTCATTCCAGAGGTGGAGTGGAAGACCCGGGAGCAACACCCACAGATGTCTGTGCTGGAAGTAGTCGGTGTTCGTGTTGAAAGCCATACGCCATCTTTTGAACATAAGGTTGCTTCCTCCAAAGACCCATAAGGAAGATAGTAGCAGCGTGGCGTCTTTAGGAGATCTGCAGGAGAAGCAGAGCCATCCTTTTTTAAGAAACAATACTTCCGGGCAGTAGCCAAGGATCGGTAACCACTTGAGCTTTATCTAGTCCTCCAGTGGTGGAGTGCTCAAACTTTTATAGGAAATATGACCAACCAGTGAACAGATGGACATCTTACAAAGGTTTTCTAGTCCCACTCCGTCGACCAGCACTAAGCGCCTAGTTCTTTTGTTTTCTCTCCACTCCTTGCGCCTAAAGGAGATTGCTCGGTGAGGGGAGGACTGAGCTTTTGAAACCTCCGGATGGGTAGATCTACTAGGAGCGGGGAGGGACCTGTCAATAGCAGGTGGAGCTCTCAGGATAGGCGCTCTAGTCAAAGGAGGCTGGCCTATTCCAACAGGGGACTCAATGGGAGCGGAAACACTATTTGAAAAAATCTTGGAGGGAAGCTTCGGAGAACTATGTACCAGGGAATCTATTTTATCAAATAGTCCCTCCTGATTCCAAAAGAGTTCGTCAGCTGGGTGTGAAGGAATACTGGGCAGAGGATCCATTTTAAAACCGCTAGGGGACCACAGCAGCCTACTGCACAAAACTGAGCAAACCGAAAGGAGGCTAAGAGTGCTGACGAAAAGCAAGATCGATCAGTGGAGCACAGGTTTTGACTCAATGAACCAATCCCTGTCAGAGCTAAGAGACAAGAACAAGACAGTGGTCGACAGTCCGAAAAGAAAAGCATAGAAAAGGCCTGATACTATCAGGACTAGCAGCAAGAAACGACACAGAGAGAGTTGAACGTATTCAAAGACCAAGGCGGAACGTGCTCAGTAGCCGAACAAGTCGTTGACGAGAAAACTAGAAGGCATGGACCTGTTGTCAGTAGATGGACTGTGAGGATCCAAGGATCTTGTTACTTGGTTCGCCATGAGCTTACGAAGCCTTACATGGTACTTGCTAAGCAAAATTCCATAACTCTTCAGAAGCCCAACACCCTTGATAATGATGCTTATTATATATATTGTGATAATGATGCATATTATATATAACATAATGTAATGGGCATATTATATATAACATGTATATTACTATATGAAATGATTATTGATGTGAACTAGTACAGGGTATTGTGATAATTATGCACATTATATATAACATGTATATTACTATATAAAATGATTATTGATGTGAACTAGTACAGGGTATTGTGATAATTATGCATATTATATATAACATAATGTAATGGGCATATTATATATAACATGTATCATTACTATATGAAATGATTATTGATGTGAACTAGTACAGGGTATGCATGATTAAAGTCTCTCAAATGGAATAAAAGTTTATGTGGCCAAGTTTAATGGAACGTTGTTATACGTGCCGATAGGCAGAATATATAGCATTCGTGTTTTATTCGTGTCCCAAACATTTTCACCATACAAATAAGAAGTGATTATTGATGTGAATTAGTGCATGGTATGTTCATGATTAGATTCTCTCAAATTTTATCTGCTAAAGTATAATGGAAGGTTATTATACCTGCTTATAGGTGGTGTACATAGCATTCCTGTTTTATTAATGTTCCAACTTTTTTATCATACAATTGACTTGAGGCAGATTATCTGTCAAAAAATTGGCACTTTGAGTCTAGCTTGAATGGATGCCATAAGAATAGAAAAGCGATTCTATTTCCATGAAATATGGGTTTAGCTATTTTTGTAAGGATTTATTATAGGACCAGTTTGATATGAAGGGAACAGCTTATATCTTTTTTGTAAGGGCAGAATTGTATCTTTTTGGTTTTAAAAAAAACCATATATATAATATAAAACCATATATAATATAAGCCAAATTTTTTTTTTGAAAAAAAAATTAACTTGTTTTAAAAAGTCACGGGAATATAATAATTGTAGGTGTTGTTTAACTGTTTTAAAAAATGGTTTTTTTCTGAAATTTTATGATATAAGTTTATACTAAATTATTATTTTTTATTGTTTAAAATCTGTTTATAAATGTAGAAATAAATTAACATAATGAAAAACTTCTAAAACAATAAAATTATACAAAAGAATTCCAAAAGAGTTCGTCAACTGGGTGCGAAGGAATACTGGGCAGAGGATCCATTTTAAAACCGCTAAGGGACCACAGCGGCCCACTGCACAAAACTGAGCAAACCGAAAGGAGGCTAAGAGTGCTGACGAAAAACAAGATCGGTCAGTGGAGCACAGGTTTTGACTCGATGAACCAATCCCTGTCAGAGCTAAGAGACAAGAGCAAGACAGTGGCCGACAGTCCGAAAAGAAAAGCGTAGAAAAGGCCTGATACTATCGGGACTAGCAGCAAGAAACGACACAGAGAGAGTTGGACGTATTCAAAGACCAAGGCGGAACGTGCTCAGTAGCCGAACAAGTCGTTGACGGGAAAACTAGAAGGCATGGACCTGTTGCCAGTAGATGGACTGTGAGGATCCGAGGATCCTGTTAACTGGTTCGCCATGAGCGTACGAAGCCTTACATGGTACTTGCTAAGCAAGATTCCTTGTCTTAAAAAGTCACGGGAATATAATAATTGTAGGTGTTCTTTAACTGTCTTAAGAGATGGTTTTTTTCTGAAATTTTATGATATAAGTTTATACTAAATTATTATTTTTTATTCTTTAAAATCTGTTTATAAATATAGAAATGAATTCAACATACTAAAAAATTTTAAAACATAATTAATTATACAAACATAATTAATCAAATCTACAAATTTAATAATTTCTTAAAAAATAATGCCCCAAATAAAATCACTGAAAAAAGTCATTCATAAAACGTTTATGACTACGGCATAATTATATCAATGTGAGGATATGGCTGCGAGGAATAAACTTTTTAGAAAGGGGAGTTTTGTCCAATCATTATGCCCTCATGTTTTTAGTGGCACACAGCTGTCCTCTTTATTTCCTTTTGACCGAAACGTTTTCGCTATCCTTGAGAAACAGCCTACGCTTCCTCTGTAAGTTCAATCATTCATAGAATTGTGTATTGCTATCAAAGCCGTTGCTCCCTGGTTACATACCATCTCTCGTCCCTTTTGTTTTTCGCCCTTTGTGTTCGTTTCAATTTTCACATAATTTCCATTCTCTCTTTGCCATTTGCTAATATGGCCACGGATTTTGGGACCGGAGTGGCGACAAACGTCACCAACGCCATTATTGGTGTTGCCATCCAACAGTTGAAGGATGTTATAAAGTTGGGGGAGAACCTGCAACTTCTCACTATCGAGTTCGCCCGTATGGAGGTCTCCTTAAGCCATATTCAGACCCAGTTCGAAGTTCAACAAAGGCAGCTGCCGGGGTTAGTGGAAAGCTGTTTGGTAAGGATCAATGAGGCCCTTGAAGAAGCCAAAGCCCTCATCCTTCGCGCCAACAGACAGCGAGAACGGTGTCTCGATTGCTGCCTCTTCTTCAGCCCCAAGATCCCCGGAGAAATCAGAGAATGGAAGACCAGATTTGGTGAGCTCTTCCAACAGCTTCAATATGATCTTTCAATAGCGGCCACTACTCAACAGATTGTGGCGTACGCGCAGCCACGGGCAGAGGGTCTTCTTTACCCTATACCAGACTCCGGCTTCGTGGGGTCTGGCATTCAAGATGCTCGGGTGCAACTGCTCACATGGCTTAACGAAACTCATCCCCAGGCTCGGGTGATCGGTGTGTATGGGATGGCCGGGATTGGAAAGACGTCGTTACTCCAACTCATCCACAATGACTGCAAGAATAAGGTGAGTACTAAATTCGATTTCGTCATTTGGTGTACCGTTTCTCAAAAATATAAGATTGAAAGTCTCCAGGATACCATTGCCGAGTCTCTGGATTTCAAATTCGAGCCAAGTTCTAGTATTGACACGCGAATGATGAAATTGTATGCATCTCTTGAAAATAAGAGCTTTCTTCTTATATTGGACGACTTGTGGAATGTAATTGATTTGGTTAAAGTTGGGGTCAATTTTGGCCATGATAACGGCAACAGAGTCTTGATCTCCAGTCGCTACAGAAATGTGGTTGAAGTAATGGCAAGAAATGAGTACTGCATGAAGATACAACCCCTCTCCGCAGAGGAAGGGTGGGATCTCTTCAGGATAAAAGCTTTTATAAATGGGGTTGTTTCAGACAAGAATATGCAGCCTATTGCTATAGAAGTTGCCTCTGAGTGCAAAGGCTTGCCCTTGGCACTAAAGGTAGTTGCTGCAGCAATGGCTCCG
This sequence comes from Picea glauca, assembly GCA_000966675.3. Lineage (NCBI taxonomy): Eukaryota > Viridiplantae > Streptophyta > Pinopsida > Pinales > Pinaceae > Picea > Picea glauca. Next base: position 337,543 of record JZKD02S2443113.1, read on the forward strand.
AAAGAGACTGTTGATGATTGGAGTCGCGCTTTAGATTTGATGAAAACTGTAGATCCTTCCTTCCTATCCACTCACGAGACCATTGACGCAGAGCTCTATCAGCCGCTAAGATGGAGCTATAATGATTTGCCCAATGATCAGCAGATGTGTTTTCTATATTGTGCCGCCTTTCCGGAGGATGCATGGATTCAGGTAGAGAGACTGGTGGAGATGTGGACAGTAGAAAGATTGGTCTGCCATAGAGGGACAACTTACTTCATGAATGCTGGGCGGGAATACATAGATGCACTGGTAGGTAGGTGCTTGATTGAGTATGTTGGTGACGATAAAGGGTATATAAAAGTTCACGATGTACTTAGGGATATGGCAATTTATGTAGGCCAAGAAAAGGAGAACTGGTTATTTTTATCAGGTCAGCATCTACAACGTTTCCCGAGTGGAGAAGAGACTAGGGATTGCAAAAGAATCTCCGTTGTTGGCAACGAAATTGGTGATCTGCCAGCAGATTTCAACTGCCCAACACTCGTGAGTTTGCTGTTGGCTGAAAATACAGAATTGAAGAAAATTCCAGAGAGATTTTTAGTAAACTTCATGTCTCTCAAGGTTCTGGATGTATCGTGCACCTCAATACAAACATTACCAATATCAGTGGGACAACTTGAACAGCTTGAGTTTCTTAATCTGAGAGGGTGTAGGAGGTTGATGGACTTGCCTGATAGCATATGGAATCTTTCAAATCTTCAATTTTTGAATCTTGAAGAGTGTGGACTAAATTCTTTACCTGATAGGATAACAGAGCTTAAAAATATAAAGTGTCTCAAATTCAGTACCGCGGCGTCAAGGTGATTCCACATCAAATTTCTCAACTCACTTCATTGAACAAACTGGTTTTACGTGGTTTCTCAGCTCCGAGTATGGAGACTTCACAAATCTCTCAAATCTGATCGAGTTGGATGCAATAGTAAAACCCGAAATTAAAGGGGGTTCAATGACTACCTGGTCTTGAGTTTTTCCATTATGTAGGGGTAAGTACACCGAATTGTATTTGTTAGTTTTAGAATTACCCGTGAAATTGCTGGAGAATTAAGACACATTTTTTAATTACACATTTATCTTTTCAATATTTGATTGAATGTTGATTTTATATCTTTAATATAATATATTTAGTTTTTATTCATCATTTGAGATAGAATGTTAATTTTATATTTTTAATATAATATATTTAGTTTAGATTACGTTGTTGAGGTGATAATTTATTTTTTTAAATTAATTTGATTATTTATTTTTTTAAATTAATTTTGGGAAGAGTAGTTATGAAACTTTACTTCTGATTCTAAATCAATTGAATTAACTTAGTTCAATTAAAAAACAAATTATATCTATGGATTTGAACATGTGACCTTTAAGAAGGAAACATGTTGAAACATGTTTTTAATCATTATACTCACTCAAGCTGTATAACAATGTAACAATTTTGTGTTTTTTTAACAATTATAATTTTCCATTGTATATATATGTTATATGAATAATTTTTAAATATTTTTATTCATGATAATGATTAAGTTTAGAATCTCTAATATTAATTAGATTTATTATATAAATAAAAATAAATACTTTATTTTTTATTAAACTTATTTATATTCTTAAACATGCACTAAAATAATTATGAATTTAGTCATTTGAAAATTTAGAGTAGTTAAGTTATGAAACTAAACAATTTATCTATTGTATTATTAAGTTGAGTAAGGAAGTTGAAAGGAAATGATGATCATTCTAACCTTCTTTATATCACAAAGTTTACAAATTAGCTTATCCCAAGGTGTTTTTGGGTTAGTGCAATGACTTGAGTGCGCTAAGTTTATGGGATCATCTTATAAACACTCTATACACAATATCTTTAAGATTTTGTGCATTTCCCTAAAGGCACTAACCTTTTGTACAAGTGGGTTATAATTGACATATTCTTTAGTGTATTTGGGAATCTTCTATAACGACTTCATTAGCCTATATCTATGAGAATTGTTATGTAAAGTAGAGGTTGGTTGTAGAGTTAGTTGTTGTTGTGTTGAGTTATGTTATGAGAGACTTGTGCTCCCATGTTTTGTGCATGGCATATGTATAGGTTGTCGATGTTGTGAGATATAATGCTAGTTTTGCTAATATAATGGAGGAGTGTTCATCTCATCTTTATGTGCTTGTGGCATATTTGGATGATGTTTCAATTTTTGTCTTTACTTAGCATGCTTTGAGTTCTTTTAGTTTAAATGAGTGCGATTCAAGGTTAATGAATGTGACACCCCCATTAAATCTTCAATACTTTGCACATCACCAACACAACACCTATCAAGCATGCCTTGGGTGAGACCTCCTTCCTCTTGAAGGTTGAAAAAGTTGACACATTAGATGACATCATGCATGTGTTGGACACCTTTTGTAGACCTTGGGTCTACCATAGATCCAAAAACATGGTTTTGTTGTTGTGACCATAACAAGTGCATAGTAAAGAGGATATAGTGAAGGATGGCGAAGGTGGAGATTCAAAATTGGCTTAAAGTGAGAACTAATAAGTTTGCATGCCAAGAAAGTGCATAATTGGGGGAAGATGTTGCAAGATTCAAGGATAAATATTTGTTTGAGTGTTTGAATAAGATTTTATGCATTGAATTCTTGGTGAAATTGCATGAATGGATGGACAGAATTGCAAATAAGATTGGCATTGACTTCGATTGTCGAGAATCAAGTGGACTGAAATGCCCCCAGGACAAACCCCATTTGTAAATGTAAAGGTAATTGTACATATAGACTGGTGAGCCAGGATATTTTGGGGCCAAATAACCTTTGTATATATGTTTTGAGGCTAGAGTGCCTCTGTGGTTATTAGGATGAAGAGACAAAATGAAAAAAGGCTAGTGAGCCTATCATTGTAATATGTAATCACACTCAGATATTAATAAAAATGTTGGTTGTGGAGCTTGATTATCTTCCTGATTCAGAGGCTTGTTTCAGCTGTGATTGGACCCCATTCCCTAATGAGGGGGTGTGGGGGGGGCTTTCCCCCCACAACTGTCGCCAAGGGGGTCCATGGGGGGGCGACGACAATTTTTGTAACCCCCCCTGGTGAGGGATTGAAGGGAAGCGCCCCCGAAGCGAAATATGGAGAAAATTTTTCTTGTAAAATATTGTAATTTCGTAGTTAATATGGACCGTCCATTATAAGGTCATAGATTTGACGATAGAAGTTATGTTAGGGTTTTTTTCCCTAGAACAAAACCCTCTTTTATGAGAGAATTGTATTACGACTGTGTATGTGTGTGAATATTGTGTTATGAGAGAGAAAACTCTGGGAGAAAGAAGAGGAAGTTACAATAGGTATGTTGTAGGTTGTATCCCTTCATTTTATTAGATAATAAAAAGGAAGGTCTTGACAATTTCTCTGGTGGACGTAGCCCAAACTGGGTGAACCACATATATCTGTGTATCTGTTGTATTTTGTATCTTCTATGTTTTATTTCCGCATTTGTCTTATTTTATTGCTCCACGATCCTGTTTTTTTAACATAAAATACATCACTACTATAGACCAACCAGACAAAAAGAGTATGGGGGGATAAACTCCACTAGAAAGGGAAATAGGGGGTTAAGATTCAGAAAGGGGATAAACTAAGGGGGATTAAGCCCAAAGGAATATTATATTAATATTCCTAAAGTCTAAGTATGGATATAAATATATCCTAAGTTTCTAAAGTGGGGGAACGTACCCCAAGTTGAGCCTAAGGTAGTTCCCAACATGAAAAGTTTCAAGTTGGGAACATGCATACATAAATTTGGGAAATAGTGTATTTTCCCTATCATTCTCTCATTATTCACTCACTCATTCTTTCCATCCATAGCTTCCTACATCCATCATCCATATCTGCACTTGGGAGCTTGGTAGCTTCCTGTAACCAGTTTTTCTTGATGGGTTTGAGTTGAAGAAGTAGGGTGTCAGGCCTATGTGCATTTTGAAGAAGCGGGTTGTTAGGCCTCTGAGCAGTTTCTCTAGGTGAGAAACTGTTGGGAATTGTTCCATGGTGTGCTGGGCAATAACTATAGAGCTCTGAGACTTTTTGTTCGGCCTGTTGCTGAAGCCTTGAAAGGGAAGTGGGGTAGCTGAAGGACTATTAAGAAGAGAATGGGCTCACTTCTTGGGGTGGGATGGGTTGAGGGAAATGAGAGGTTGTAGGCTAGTTTCAATAGTTGGCACGTTGACTTGATATTTTATTATTTTGGTTAGACCTTAGCTAGACTTAGAAATCCTTCTTGGGTGGAATTTAAGCCCTAGATTGGGGGTGACCTGTTGTTTAAAGCTTATGAGAAATAGAGTCTATGGTAGGGAGGAAAGTCTGAGGTCTACACGTAGTTGATGTTCTATTTAAAAAAGATAAGTGTCTTTCATGTGCTTGTTTAAATTACAGTGCAATTATTTATTTTCTTTCTATTTGGATTTTCCCTGTACAATGTTGCTTATGTATATTTGTTATTATTCTGCATAATTTTGTGCATATGCAGAGCATTTTAGTGAATTAAATTGGTATTAGAGTTGGAATTTTGGTGTGGCATTGCCCAGCTTGGGGTTGGAGATGCTACATGGACCACTAAGATAATAATTGACCCAAGCAGTTGATATTTTGTTTAAAAGTGACATGGAAGGCTATGCTTTGGAGTTTGCAATGGAATGTCATTAGTCATTAACAAATGCATTGGAATCTTTTCAAGAACAAACTACAAAAAAGGTTGATTGAGGAGATATCTATCTATATAAAGATGTTTATAGTGGAATGGGGTATTCTATCAAG
>JZKD02S2443113.1:342407-354096 GCA_000966675.3 Picea glauca
TGGAGGATCAGCGATGGTCAAGGTAGTGTATCTTGAAAAAGAATGGTAGAAGATACATTAAAAGTGTGTAGAGCTCCTAGAAAGTTGGTTGTACGAATAAATGGAAAATATCCACGCTAGGTAGGAGTTTGTGATGAGACTATATGACCCTGAGATCACTACAAGGAAAACACCTTGTAGAGGAGGTTTTTGTAGAGGTTTTTAGTGTTATAAGATTGTGAAACTTTTTTATAAAAATTTCCGCTATTCATAGTGGAGGTTTTAGCGGAGGTTTTAACAAACGTTCCTAAAACTAATTTTTTTTAGGCGGGTGGAGGTTTTAGTGGATATTTTTTTGTCGGTTCTTATATTGGTAAATGCACTACTGCGGTATTAAGTGACCCGCACCAGTGCATACATGAACCTAAAAAGAACCAGTACTCTTATACTTATTACACATCAGTTTCATCTTTTATGTTGTAAGCAACATCAATTCTTTTTGAGTTTATGTATGCACCATTTCGTATTGTTTTTTGTATACAACATTGTTGCTCATATAAATATTACACATCAGGTCATTCTTTTTGTTTTATTGAATACCAATACTCGTATAGTTTGTATGCAGTTGCACCAATGCCTGTATTACCATGTGCACTGGGGGGTAGTGAAATTTCTAATATTTGAGGTGAGATGTCAGCGTCATTCTTTGTTACTAAGTAGTAGTGTGTACATTATATGTAAAGCCCTAGTTTGTATATCTTTTGTAAAGCATCGATTCATATCTTAATCAAGGATGATTTTAAGGATGGAAATTTCTTTTAAATCTAGAAACCTTGGCGAATCTTACTAATCCTTCATATGCCAACTATAAATTTTTGGCGATATTTTTGTAAAAATATTCAAATTTATAAGGATTTTATATATTTTTTATAAAATTTTGACGAATCATTTTCAAAATAGCGAATCTCGTTTTTGGAAAAACCATGGAAAATGAGCCCATGAGCGAAATTTAGCCCCTAAAATCATCCATGAGATTCTTAATCATGTGCACCGTAATATTTTGAAACGATATATATAATCCTTTGTTATTGTCATTTAAAGCAATGGTGTGCTTTCACAATTTTTAGCATCGGTGCTTCAATATAATTAATAGGCATTGGTGTGTATAACTAAAAAAAAATCTCTGTTTCCTGTATTATGGCTTGCACCATTTTGTCAATTCAAAAGAATATAATGCATCGATATGTATTTATTTTAATTAATTGTTTTTTTAACAAATCTTCAATTAATTATTTCAAAATCAAATATTTTTTATAATAATATCGTTTTTTATATTTTTGTTATTGCATTTTAATATAATGATTGCATTAATGCATTATCCAATGGATTTACACGTCTATTATTTGTAACAATGTAAATCATTCATATATTAATCAATTAGTAACATAACATTTTACAACATTCGACAATGCAATAAAGCAAGAAACCTATTTTATTAGATATGAATAAGAAACCCATCGTCATACAAAATGGGACAACGTAGAGGTTCACAATAATCAAAATGCAACCAATATGTAATTGTTACACTTATTAGTAACATGTCCTCATGTAATTGAGAGAATATGTTGAGTACATTAAACAAAATCCATGATTTTCATAGACAAATATTCCAAAACATACAACTTTGTAGTAACATTCAATTATATTGGTTGTCATTCATCAGTTGAAATATTGTCATCGCTCTACGAGGTGCATGCATGCTTCATTTCTTCATCACTTGTTAGTGATATTTTACTTTGGTTATTTAACATAATGTTTTTTTGATTGGCTTGATTTTGAGGTTCCACCTCTTCATGTTCCATCTACATACATAGAAATAAAGTGTAATAAGTATATCTACATTTATATATATAGTAGAACATACACGATTGTGTAAATAAAAAAATGTACCATAGTAGCGAGTGATTCATAAACATTACACATTGTTTCGAAGCTATGCTTCATGTCGTCTCTCAAAATCTCTTATGTTGGTTGCACGCCATACTTTGTTTCTTGCATGTTTAATATGCCATGATAAAACATATTCAATATAATTAATATAAATATTTCTTGTTGTTCCATTAATTATAAAACAAGGGAAGTTAAACAACATAGCTACTTACAAATTGTTCAATTAAACATTGATACTTCAACACATAATCACAACCCATACTTAACTCAATGTTTATTAATTTATCGACTGACTCTTGTTTGTATGTTAGCACCTATTAGAAGACATCCATGGACAAGTGTAAAATAATTATTTTAAAGATCACAACAAACATGAAATCTTAGGTAAGGACGAAAATGTAAGTAATCACAAACTTTGCAATCAACCCTTTTATTCATCGTCATCCTATCTTATGTGTTAAATGGACTCAATTATTTTTCTTTTCTACAATAAAAAAAATTGAAAAATAATATTTCATGCGATAATTAAATTCGATGTACATAAAAGAATAAATGAATGATTACATACCTATGAGCCACATTGTTGTTGGGATGACTCCTCTTGTGATACAATTATGTTTGTTTCTTTTACCATCTCCTTGTACAATTTTTTGAACATCCCACGACATGTATTCATTTTCCCTTGGAATTTTCATAATCTTCCTAAAAAATGAAAAAAAAAAAAAAAAAAAATTAATTGACATGAAAGTAAATATAGATTTTTTTTTTTTTTTTTTTAATTTTTGGAACATATTATAGAAAAACATGTTTAGAAATAATACTTTTTAAATGATTCGTTTTTGTTATTGTAATTTTCTTTCTATTGCAAGTCTTACGGGTCTCATTGACCATTACTTTGGAAACACTTCCTGTAGTTTATGTATATAACTTGATTCTTGGAGTCATTGGATTGATTTTTGTATTATAAGTGGAAAGTATGTCTATACGTTCTTTCCACTATATCCCTCAAAGTTTTGCAAAAAAAATTGCATCTCTCGTTAACTTCTAGTACCACTTCAAATTAATTAAGAACAAAGTCATCATCATTCACATCCTTTATAATTTTTTTCTTTTTAGGATAACATTTTGTTCCCTTGTTATCAGACCCTACACAACACTAAAAAAATGTGAAATAAAGTTTTTAAAACATGTTAACTATTAAAGTTAAGAAATTCATTTTTAGTAAAAAGTCAAAGAAAAACTTCATGTTGATTATCTTTTGATCCACCTAATTTTTCTCTTTTCAACATTTCCATAAAGCTTTTACGCTCTTTTTCACTTACATTGCAAACTATCTTATCAATTTTCTACAAGTTTTTATTCTACATGACATGCCTTAATCAATACACATCATTAATTTAAACCTACAGAAAATTCCAATATATTAATTTTTTAATAAAAATTAAATAACTTGACTTGTTCTCTTATTGGGATGAGCTACAATCACAATCACTGCAATAAGTTGTTTTTCTTGAACTTATATCCTCCATTTCTATAAAAATAAAGTTAGGAATCTTTAGATATAAAAATTGTATTTTTTTTTACAAAATAAGGTATCGGTGCATATAATAAAACAATACGAACTGGTGTGTTAATGATATACATATGCATCGATGCATTAATGATATGTATATGCACCGGTATATGATAATTGTGCTCTTACAAAATCGAAAACATTTTGTCTACAAATTGTTAAATTCACGTGGTGCTCTATAAATTAATAGACGCACTAGTGCCTAATTACTTTTTTTGTGCATCGGAGAGCCCATGGACAAATTTAAAACATGACGCTTTCGATATAAACAAATGTAATTTTCATTTTAAACTCATCAATGTTGTTGACACGAACATGTACATCGATACACTATTCATGTATAGTGTGCACTACTAAACATGAAAGTGTTTAATTGTTTTTTTGACAGTGATCAGGTTTGGGATCTAATGCAATGAGCGATCCCATTGCAATGGATACCAAACATCCCATATATAAGTAAAGAAACCCTATAAAACTTTGTTTCTTAAAAAAAAATTCATTGTGAAATATAAAGAGAGAAAGTAAAAAAAACAACAAGGAAGCTAGGGCTTCCAATACCAAAGGTAACTATGAAACCCTTTTATTTCTTTTGAGAATGCATTGAAAATTTCTTGAATCAAATAGGAGAAAGATTGACATGATAAATAGAATGAAGTCACATACTTGAAATTTCTACTCTGTATATTTGTATGTGACCTATGGTGATCCCTTTCAAATTTGGCCCTTCAAAAAAATCCACCCACTCTATAGTCTTTACTCTGTAGATCTCCATAGTCTTTACTGGTAAATCTGTCTTGCACAAATCTCCCTTCAAATTTTTGGCAAAAGAATGAAATAATGAATAAGGTTTTCATTTATAAACACATACATTAAAAAAACAAAAAACAATTCCGTTCATTTTTTCGTTGTATATTTTGGCACAATGATGACAACTACATGCGCTATCTTTTTTGTAACTTACTTTTTTAGTGCACTATATAGTATGTAGTGAAATGGTGCAATTTTTATGTAAAAACCACACTGACAAACAATTTAATTAATACAAATGGAAACATCCATATTTAAATTTCATGGAGGTTTTTCTTTGTAGAGACAATAACGAAGATAACTCTTCGATGCCTCTCATAATTTAGTGCACCAGTGCATTTTGTATATATAGGTGCACTAAGGTGTCATAATATAATTAGGTGCATCGTTAATATTTAAAAGTCATTTGAAATTTTGTTTGAAGTTAGAATGTTCTATGCTTCCCAAACTTTATTTTAAGAATTTATTCACATATTGATGATGATTTTGGCTTAAATGCATGAAAAAAATGTTTATAATATCAAATGGCCAATTCTTCAGATTCCAACTCATTTCATATCATTTCAAGTTCTTCAAATTCCCCCCCACTGATTGTAGTATGTCTAGATTTTATTTATAATTCATTTATCTCATTGAATTTATGTTATGTATGCATATACATTTGAATAATTGTTCATTGAATTTTACAGGATCATGGATCATGATCGAGTTTGGATGAACAAGATATTCCACCAATACAAAAATTTCACAAGTTATTATCAGGAGAAATATACTGCAGACAAATATTTGATAAAAATGGATAGCTTCTTTACCCTGCCAATTGTAACATGCCATCTTCCAACGACTAGCCCGGGTCAATGGTATACACTGTGAATTGAATTTTTTTTATGACACCCTAGTAGTATGTGGTTGTTTAAAATGTAAAGGGTTGAAGGAGAATCCTCGATGTGTCATAGTATACCATTGCAGTCAACAATCCAATAGGTGGTATAGAAATGACATATAAGAACACCTCCATATGCTGCTTTTTTGAAAATTTGCAATCCAAATAAACTAAGTTTCATCCTAAATTGACCAACCCATCTCCTTTTGTTGTGTCAATGGAGAGTTCTAGTGAGATAAAGTATGATATCAATACTACCCAAAATATATGTACTAGGAGATCCAAAAAGTTGTATGAGCTGAGAGGAAAATTGTGCAAGTACACACCAAAGTCGGTTCAATTGTTGGAAGGTAGCGATGAATTCCCTCGTCCTATCCATCTACAAATTAAATACCAAACCTGTTACAACTTATCTTTGTATGGTTCTTGGTCGTCTTCCATGCGTGTTCTTGATGTTGGAACTAGATTATGTTTTTGTGGTAATAGTTATATGATTGTAAAGTCTAAAATATATGTTGTAAATCTTGGGTTGTTCATTTTTTCACATGTATTCATTCATACCAAATAATTAGTAGCACTCATGTCATTTCATGGTCCTCTTTATAGTAATTCTAATAACTTAAATATTGTTATATACAAACAAGCATTTCCATGTATAATATATGCATGAATTGTTATGCTTCTAGAAACTTTAACAGGAAAAACCTGTTATATATCGATGGTTGTCCAAAAACTCATGGGAACATTGCAGAGTTTATAAATAGCTACAGGTCCTCATTATTTAGTGAAAATTGTTCCTTTGAGGAACACTCTAGTAACAAAGAGTTCTTTATGAAAACAAAACCATCAATATTTGTTGTTGTGCATGCAATACATAGTTTGCATCCTGGTGATGAGTTGTTAATAAACTATAACTTTCATAGACCACCAACTTCTCATAAAAAATTCCTTGCATTGGGTCTACCTTTATATGTCCCCTTGGGGCATAAGAAAAAGATGATTTAGTAATTGTATTTTTGGATTTTCGATGGAGCTAATGTAAATGTATTTATTAATTCAACATTTGTTTTATAAAGTGGTTGGAATCCTATTTATTATTGGAAAAATAATTCCATGCTTCTAATAAATGTTTGAACGTACTAAATGCATTGTGTTAATAATATTATCTATATAATGTTCAATATTTTTACAATTAGGATTCTAATGATGAGTGACCTGTCTACCATCTACCGTTTGCACCCCAAAATGATGTCAAATCATGATCTTTCTATTAAACAATCATAGCTCGAAGAGGAATCATACCAAGCATGGTTGAATAAACCACTTATTCAATTCCAACTGGTTCCTAAGTCACCAATTCAAAACTTCTACAATAACACTAGTTCTTCCCATGTTGGGGACAAAGGCAATGATATAGAGGTTGTTCTGGATGATTTGTTATGGGATATCAAAGCCATGGAGGGAATTTGTTTTTGACAACACGAGTATTCCAACAGAGGATGAACACCTTCAATAATCACTCACACTACTAGATCAAATATCAACACCCTGATGTTTTTACGTGGTAAAACCCTTGTAGGGAAACATCCATGGTCATAACCAATGTGGCCACTTGGAGAAATTTATTAATGAAAAAGAAAATATTTCAAAGAGACTTACAAGAGAGTTTCTCACAATCGATCATCGACAAATGACTTTCCATTCTCTTTAAATAGATATCACAGACCAATCAAGCACTAAGCCATGGATCAATGTAGTCATTACAATTGAGGAGAATATGAGTTGTTAGATCACTCTATGTTAGGAACATATCGTGACCGTCAAATTTCGTAACTACAAATGCATATTAATGCATACTAAAGAAACAAACTTTTATCTAATGACACATTAGACCAAGTTTATCTTAACTAACTCCTAAGTGTCTAAATATCCTAACATCTCCCCACTACTACATATGACCAAATTTTCCATGGTTTTTCGTTGCTACTTCCACACATATCCGTCACACTTTCCACGAAGGCAAACAATATTTTTTGTGGAATTTTTTCGTTGCTATATCCATGCATTAGGTATTCGTGTAAACAATGACAAAATGAATCCGCCACGTGTCATAATCCTAAAGAGAGGTATACGTTCTTGCGACGAAAAAGCATGGAAATAGTGATGAAAAAGCGTGGAAATAGAAACGAAAAAGTGTGCTAGAGTTAAAAAACCACCAATGGATTAGGATGGAGATGCCATACTTGCAATGAAAAATCTTGGCAAGTAGCGATGCAAAAGTGTGGCAATAATGATGAAAAAGCGTGGCAGAATAAAAAACCCACCAAAGGCTTGCGATGCAGATGCCATACTTGCGACGAAAAAGCGTGACAAATAGCGACAAAAAAACATGGCAATAGCAACGAAAACGCATGGAAGAGTAAAAAAACCCACCAATTGCTTGCGACGAAGATGCCATACTTGCGACAAACTTATGTCGCTATTGCCACACCTTCTATAGTTTTTTTTTTTTTTTTAATTGATAATTTTCCCCTACTTTTTAAGAAATCTCCTATCACATCCTTTTGTGTGGATAAGGAAACCTCGGTTATGATTTTGAAACACATTCCTATATGGGCCAAGAAGGGAGAATACTATAATCTAAAGCACTCACTAGTCTCTAGCCTTAATGTCTTATGTACATCACCGAACTATCTTCTTAAGTGGGTATATACTTCTTGGGATTCTTTTTTGATGCCATTGATTAGGATCCATATATTCTAAAGGGTTTTCCTTCCTAGGATTTATCATTGAGTTGAATTTTTCACATGTTATAGACGATGGCTTTAACTGGTTCAGGTATGGGAGGGTTGACAAAGCGACCTATTTGGTGAATCGTACCTCTAGTTTAGGAGTGTTTCCCAAGTGGACCCCTCTCTAGGTCATGTGGATGGAGTGACATGAATAAGGGAAATACTTTTGGGCATGGGGTTCATGAAATACAAGGTGTTTTAGTGTCTCATTTATGGGTTCCTTTGTAGAGGGTGTGTTGCACCTTCATTTTCAATGCAAGCTTTTTCCAAGACCATTTATTGTCATTAATTTATTAAGGTCCAAACACTTCGTACTCCCTATGATGAATCGATTATCTTGGGGGGTATTACCAAAGTGTCACTTGAAGGGATAAGTACACATGGTTCCATGGGGGTATAGTCTATCTTGTAACACACCTTGTGTAAACCCCTCAACAAGTGGGACATTCATAATTTTGTGTTTGCTTTTGAAGGTATTTGATTTTCTAGGAGAAGCATTTCATTGCTCTCAAGACCTCTTTTGGAGAGCATATGGAAGGTTCATAATAGGATTTTATATTTTTCTAGATACCTTCCCTATGGGCCTTCATCCGCTTCTTCCCATGAAATGAGGAACAATCCCTTCTTGGGTCAGTGAAACAAGGGAAAAAACATAATTTCCAAGCAAACACTACATAATAAAAAACAACTTAAGATACAACAAACTCAAATTCCTCAAATATTGAAATGACACTCACCATAATAACTGTCTTGTACCTCATGGAGTGACCCAATGTCTTTCGGATGCCAACTGATGTGGTGGATACCCTCACAATGAACTTGGAACTATGGTGGTGAAGTAGATCTCTGTTTGTGCAAGTGGACACTGCTGGTCAAGTTGTCTCTCGGTACTCCATGTCTGCAACCTGAGGGCCTCGAGACATCATCTCCTTAGTTATCCCTAGGAGTTGGGGATAACAAAACTCATTCAGAAAACCTATAGGTGAGGTGGATATCGGATATATATTCAATCATGAAAGGTATTCTTTGCACAAAGTAGATTGATAATAAATATCAGAAACCACATATGGCTATACTCAGAATTCTTTAATAATATTACAGATATTGTAGAAACATTCATGAAAAAATACAAAACGATAAAAAATATCCTAGCTTGTTTACAAATGTCCAGAGAGTGTCATTCATGACAATATACAAAATGATAGTAAATATTATAACTTGTTTATAAATGGTTGAAACATAAAATGATAAAATGAAAGATGGAAAAGAATATTAAAGAAGGATAGATGACTTCAAATGGTAATGAGAATGGAAGTCACTACTATTTAAAGATTAACACAAGTATCACAAACATAGAAGATGTATGGAGTTCTTTAGGCATTAATGATATGACAAAATACGTGCTAGGCATTTGGTTAATGAATCCAATAATTTGAAACTCATTCATGAAAATTGTATTTGAGGTGGATATATATTCAAGCATGAAAGGTATTCTTTGCATAAAGAATATTGATAATAAATATCAAAAACCATATATGGCTATACTTAGAATTCTTTAATCGTATTATAGATATTGCATAAACATTCGTGACAAGATACAAAATGATACTAAATATCATAACCTATTTATAAATGTTCAGAGAACTCTTGCAATATCAATAGCCACAAGGAATTTGTATCATAACTTATTCATTAACTGTGAACATAAAAACACCATAGATAGGATGTATAAATTCCACGAAAAAAAGAAATGGAATAAATAAGAAAGAAACAATAAAAAGAGACGAAAGAAACAAGAAAGAAACAATAAAACAAAGGAAAATTGGTTCTGCAACCATGTGTGGTGAATCCTTTGGTAGAAACCCATATCTTTAATAATAGAATGACCCCTTGGAATACATATAAACTCAATATCCAGGCTATAAAAATTCCAACCTTTTCTAAGTCTTGACCGCTACCTTTTATCCTTTTCTTGATTACTGATTTCTAGCCTCTTTTTGTGTAACTACTTTCTAAAATTAGAATGGGGGATAAGATGATTTGGGGCATCTCAACCCCTCATGAAATTGGTGTCCTAATATTCCCACAAAATAATAAAACTGATGCTATTTAAACTCCAACCATTCCAGTTGTAGTAACAATTTACTATTTGTCCTATTTCTCCCAAAGGTTGAGTAGATTTTGATGATTTTTGTATTCTTCCATGAACTTTAAAAAATAATCCTTAAACCCTTTGACATGATGCCACTTGTCATTTTTTTTTCTATATTTTACAAACTTGTGAAGGGGATTAGATCACTGTTTCTTTAGTCAATATGTAGCCACATCTGCTCATTGGATCCACCATTTCTAAAGTTCTACTCATATCTCCAAATTTTGCAAATCCATAAATTATGGTGGTAAAGTTCATGGTGATGGTCTTGATCAAGAGTTATAATGGAATGGTCTATGTTACCAAGTTTACAAAATGCATTTGAAATAATTCTATAAGCTACAAAATCAGGCTTGAAACCTTCTCTCATCATCTCTTTTAAAATAAAATGGAAAAAGCATTTGCACGGTCATTTGATTGCACATATCCATTAATTGACATTAAATACATCTTTGTATTGTGTTTTATACCATAATCCTCCATTCCCTTACTCATCTACATTTATTTAGAAGCCTATCACCTTTGGTATAGAGATGCATAAGACACCCATAGCTGATAACTGAAGGCTCCATGCTTATCATAATTGGTAACAAACCCTTCTCTAATTAAATGAACTCTTTGTCTCATTAAAAATTTTCACACAGTTCTACAAGAAAGGAATCCCACACCTTTAGACATGCAATAGTCAGTTTCTCTTAAATGATAGCTAGCTTATCTAGAGTTGCCAGAACTTTGGGAGGATGATATCGATTTGTCCTTTTCTTGTTGCTCATTTTGATCGAATTTGAAGGTACTCTCATAGTAGATGTCATATATGTTAAGTGGAAAAAAAAGAGATAGTCAAGTAACCTGGATTTGGCACCTTCAACTGCTTTTGTTTAGTGCTAATAAAAATCTAGTGGCATGCTTCCTAATAGAAAAAGAGGGGGCTGATGTGATTAATCGTCTCCATAAATATGATTACACTCTTTCCCGATGTCCTTGGGAGGAGATAGAGTGACACAATTTTATCCTCAATAACACAATCAAACTTTTGGAGTTGTTTGGCTATAATGATGAGAGAATGAATGACATAAAAAAACTGAGCCATTGCAACCATTCAATAAAATATTTGAGTTATTATATGATTATCATTTCCCATATTCCATAAAAAGGTCAAAATAAGTAAGTAATCCTTGGGATCCATCTTCCATTATATGTTCATGACTAGATACCCCAATAGATCCACCTTCCATTATCTGTTCATGACTAGCTACCCCTGCAGATCCACCTCTTTGACTACCTCCAGTAAATGCACCTTCAATTCATAACCCACCTGAACCTCTTAGGGATTCTGTAATTTTAGAAATTTCTTCAAGAGGAGTTGTGATCATGTTTACATCACAATGGGTAAGCTATCTGATGTTTAAGTAATCTTGCACCAAATAAGTACACATGTGGTGTTGGAAGATTGGTTGTTGTCATTGATGTCAACCCTAGTCATGGGTTTTGGACCGCAAGATTGATGAAGGTATTTGGACATGAAGGAAAATGCACATGAAGATACAACACCC
>JZKD02S2443113.1:359453-376481 GCA_000966675.3 Picea glauca
CATCGCTCTCTATTCCCCATACCCAACAAATGATTTTGTTTATATAGAAAACATATAGACATTCATGCATAATTAGGATAGTCATCAAAACATATGACCATATAAACATTGAAGCATAATGTTGTAATTCGTATAAACAATGTTTCATACAAGCAACATCGATAAACATCCAAATATAAGTTATGAATTTATACATCTATTTTTTCTTTTATTTATGTTTTTTTACATTCATAAAATTGACGATTGGGGTATCATAATCATCCTTTGACACTGTATTATTGTGCCCTATCCTTATATTGTATTTTTTTCCATGCACTCATGTACCATAATTCTGGTACATCACTAAGAAGGGTGTGGAGGCATCTGTGTAGGGGCATGAACTGTAACAACGAAAATGATCATATTGATATGTTGAAATATAATTGAAATAACTATTTCATTATTTTGATTAACATTACAATATTGCTCTTTACCTTTTTGTGTAGTTGTGACAGTTGGTGCGTTAATTTCTTGTCCACTTGGTTGTTCTCATAGTTCACCCTCCCGAGCTACTTTCTCTTTCGTTTAAAGAAGATAATATATAAGTATAAGTCAGGAAATAAATATCTACAATCACTGTAAATATTTCTAATTCTGAAGCATACATACCGGAATGGGTACTTTGCTCCCCACTATCATTGGACATGTGCTCTCTAGTATGAAGTGGTGTCTGCTAAATACTACTAGATTCACTGTTGTGGTTGCATTGTTGCTTGAAAACAAAAATAAATACTTAGTTAAGAGTGATATAATAAAATATGAATAGACTTTACAAGCATGCTACTGCGGTTTCCTTATTCATTTTATTTACCTGCGTGGCTGGGGATATTGGAGTCTACCCCAAGCTTCTCCTATATTCAATCACACTTTTAAAACCATGCTTGTAACCAAGCTTTAGGTCCTCCTCGGTGGCAGTAGTGTCGAACATATTTAACTGCAATTCATAACACCATTAAAATTACCAATAACAAAAATAGATATTTGTTCGCTACTGTTAAATAAATATTCACCACAGTTAATAATTTAATTCTTACGATTTAGGATTTTAGTTTTCCATAGCCACCCTGGCCTAGTTTATGTTTCCTGTGCTTTTCCATTCTATCCTTGGTTGCTTTGGAGGTGTCAGGTAGCATGTATATGGAATTTTTGAAAACAATTATATATCATAATTGTTACTTAAAACAAGAAAGAAAAACATAAATGAGCATATTTCACTAATAAGATGACATGTTTTGTACCTTTCTTGACCAGGTCGTGGATGTCTTCCTTGTTTTTAAAAAAATTTCTTCTTTGCATCCTCTATCAGGTCCTTCCACTCTTTCTCCGGAACCATGGGAGGGCGCTCATGCTTGAGGTATAATTTCAATTTATCCCTATATTGGGCCCATGTATATTTTAAATTCTCACCGGCTAACTTTGTAACCACTTTCTTGTTGAACATATTGTCGAACAAGTTTACCATGTGGCCTATCAATTCATCTTTCTTTTCACTATCTTGGCTATTCCACCATGTGTGAATGGTGGGGCCAAACAACTCCAATGATTTTTCATTCAAGTTTCTATAGAAAACATTGTTTCCTACAGAAACATGTTATCCATTGATTTACAATAATCTCAACAAATGTCCATTTCAATTTCATGATAAAAATGAATCAATTAATTAACAAATACCTGCAATCTTCTGAATCTTGATTGGAACACATGCGTCATCCACTAGAAAGGTGAGATCTAGTGATCCGATGCTTTTAATTCATGCTGCTCCATGAATAACTTCCTCTCCATCTACAATACATTCATCTCTGGAGTCATGTGGAGTCCTAGGCTCTGACTCATCATGCTCCGACGTGTTATGTCAGTCAACATCATTGCACTCATCAATGGATTCGAGGGGAACCTCAGGAGGGTTAAAAATCCTCACTTGTACTTTGCTATGTCGAATTTTTTGTTGCATTGGACCATCACTGCTACTTATAGTAGTTGCAGGCTCGGTAGCTTCCCGGGGCATGGTGTTTGAAAACTCCTACAAACAAAAAACTTTACTTTATCAGATCATATATAAAATATATAAAAAAAACCAGATATGAAATTGTCATAGCTGATAAAAATATGTGAAGATGCCACCTACCCCAAAATTATTTATTATATTTTGTAGCTCTGCAATTCTTACCCTATCCTCCTATGTCAACGGTCTTTCACGAAACAAACCTAGATATTCTATGTTTTCCTTCTTCAAGGCCTTCAGGACAGTTTCTATTGAGTCAATGGAATAAAATATTTCATCCTCATCAAGATCCTCAGTGGGTGCCTTCCCACGTTGACCATGCCACAATACATTAATGAATACAATTAATGAGATGAACTTTAACATTTGAGAAATTTAGTTATTGTAGTCATAAGTTATTACTATATTTAACATTTACCTGTTGAGGCACATCGGGTGCCTTTCCATGGTCACCCTGGACAGATGTAGCGGGTGATTTTCCACGGTCACCCTGGACAAATGTTGACACAATAAATCAATCAACAAAAGTTATGAAATTCACCTGTAACATTAAAAAAATGAAATATTGCAATAATATCAGAAAATAAATAATGAAATTTCAGAAATTTAGTTGTTGTAGTCATAAGTTGTGACTATAATTAGCATTTACCTGTTGAGGCACAATAGGTGCATTTCCACGGTCACCCTAGACATATGTAGCGGGTGATTTTCCATGGTCACCCTAGACAGAAGTTGACACAATAAATCAATCAACAAAAGTTATGAAATTCACCCGTAACATTAAAAAAATGAAATATTGCAGTAATATCAGAAAATAAATAATGAAATTTCATAAATTTAGTTGTTGTAGTCATAAGTTGTTACTATATTTAACATTTACCTACTGAGGCATAGCGGGTGCATTTCGACGGTCATCCTGGATAGATGTAGCAGGTGATTTTCCACGATCACCCTAGACAGATGTAGCGGGTGATTTTCCACAGTCACTCTGGATAGAAGTTGACACAATAAATCAATCAACAAAAGTTATGAAATTCACATGTAACATTAAAAAAATGAAATATTGCAGTAATATCAGAAAATAAATAATGAAATTTCAGAAATTTAGTTGTTGTAGTAATAAGTTGTTACTGTATTTAACATTTACCTGTTGAGGCACAACGAGTGCATTTCCATGGTCACCCTGGAAATATGTAGCATGTGATTTCTCATGGTCACCCTGGACAGATGATGACACAATAAATTAATCAACAAAAGTTATGAAAGTAATTGTAACATTAAAAAATGAAATATTGCATTAATATCAGAACATAAATAATGAAAAATGAAATATATGCAGTAAAAAATTGAAATATTGCAACGATAAATTATAACAATGATTGATCAAAGGTTGATTTGAATGGTATGTAAGATATTTACCCCCATAGCCGCACCCCCACCATCTATTTTATTTAAGTTGTAATCCATCAACAACTCTTCACCTGGAACTATTGTTTTTGTTGCAATTTCCTTCGTGTCCCTCAAATATGCAATTCGGTTTCTTAGTTGTTTCCATTGGTCGTGTACTATTTATAAATCCCGCAATGTTTCTAGAAGATTTTGTCCTTCCATCAATATACATAGTTTCCCCTTTATTTTTATTGTTATATACTAGTTGTATATAATTTGTGGCAACTCCATATCTCCTCATACTTCGCGTATATCAGACCAACATCAACCAATGATTGTATTTGTATAATGGTCTGAAATACTCCATCAATTTAGTTACAGTTCCATAGCCGACCTTTATGCCATCCATGGAAAATAACCCCAATCCATGTAAGGACGAAGGAGCAATGTGATACATCCTCCCACTAATGAAGAAATATGTGTCCACTTTAGGTAGCTCCTTAGGTTCCCATCATAGCACTAGATTTTTATACCTCAAGGGAAACTCAATTTCAACTATGCTTTCAACATCATAATTACATGACCCTCTGTTGGCAATAAAGAATTGCATGCATATACAAAATATTTTCCTTACCTTTTCATATCTAGTTGATCTAGAACCGGTAGATCTAGTACAACACATCTCACTTTCAACCTCTCTGAGTATATCTTGATCATCACTCGAGGAATATAGATCCAACATATACCTATTTGGTGGTACCTACACTCGTTAAAAAAAGAAGATAAGTTATCGTGCGAATATAAGTTTGTGGTACCAACCCTCGAAAAAAAGAGAAGACAAGTTAGCGAGAAAATATTTAGGGAACCCATGTTTTGCTTGGAGAATATACTTGATTCTATTGTATGTAACAAACTTATTGGGGTCCTTGTTTACTTGATTCATATCATACTTGGCATCCCATTATTGTTATGTTGATATGCTTTGGGGTGTGAGTCTTCTCTTTTATAGAATGGCATTAAAGTCACAACATTAGAGGTGTATGAAATTCGTTAGGATAGAAAGAGGCATTAAAGTTCCAACATTAGGCTTGGGAATTGATGTAGATAGGGCGATGAAGGAAATGCAAACTTAGTGAGGATATTTAGGGTCCATGATACTAAAAACTATTAGTGGATGACACTTTTCTTGCTGATACTAAAAAGGCTTAGTGGATACTCAACAAGATAGATGCTTTATAATTAACAAATGTTTAGAGGATACTCAACAAGATAGATTCTTTAGAATTAATTAATGGTATCCCAAGGGTGCTAAGGCCTCATCTAAAGATGGGTCAAGTGACAAGGTTCAATAACAAGGAAATATAGACATTATATGACAAAGTAAAAGTGTTCTTGCAACAAGTATAAGTGCCGATACAAGTTGAAGGAAAGGACAAACTCTTATATGAAACAATACATGCTTGCACTAATCAAGATAGTTACATTAACACACTAGTAAATTTGGGTCATTTTGTGACAGATATTTTGACACTCTTGCGACGTTATGTTGTGGATATTGCGACAAATCTTGGGTCTCCCAACCGTCGCTTCATGTGATGTGGCAAGTGCGACGAACCTGAAACAACGTTTCAAGAGCGATGACACTAGTGAGTTGTCACACAAGAGACAAAGAAGAGATACCATCGCACGAGCGATAAAGAAGGTATATCATCACCAGAGTGACAAAGTAGGGAAATCGTCAAAAGCACGACAAGGAAAGGAAATTGTCGCAAGAGTGACTAGCAATGAAAACTGTCGCAAGAGAGACAAGGTAGGGATATCGTTGCACGAGTGACAAGCTAGGGAGGTTGTCGCAAGAGCGACAGGTTAGAGAGATCGTCGCACGAGCGACAATATAGGGAGATCGTCGCACAAACGACAATATAGGGAGATTTTCACAAGAGAGACAAGATGAAGAATCTTGCGACGAATCAACTATCGAAGGGATCGTCATAAGAGTGACGAGTACAAGGTATCTTGTGACAAAATTGCTATACAATTTTTCATCAATTGTATAGCAATTTCATCACAAGATTTCTTGAGGGCATCTCTCTTGCGATGACATATATTTATTTTAAAAATAAAATAAAATTTGATTCCCTTATTCATAGTATGTTGAGCCAATTATAAAAGGATTTTTGAGCAAAAAAAATTGCCAAACATCTATAACATTCATTAATAAAAATTCACTAATAAAACACAAGTAAAATATTGAACTACAATATACCCTAAGAAATGCTAAACCATATAAAAAACTATATACAATGACAACAGTTAACAACTAAGCATTTAAAAATAGCAGTGTTTTTAAGCATAAGGAGGGAAATTTTCTCTAATTTACAATGGTGCCATTAGTCATTTTGTTGTACTTATGATACTAGCGCACAACTTCCTGCTCTATTTTCACCTTTTATATTTTTTAACCTATGTTTTGATATGAATCTGAACAACGATTTGATATTTCAAATATGATATGAAAGATAACAATGACAATTCTATCATCTAGGCATCCAAATTTTACGCAACTTGTGTACTAAAGTGGATGAATGATGAAACAATAGTCTGAAAAGTCAAATATATTATTTTCTGATGTTAGTTTCCTTTCCTTCTTCCTGAGACTTCTCCATTTCCTGGAGTTTCCCACATTTTGTGTTGTTTTCTGTAAGATGTCTAGCCCATGTTTCCTTCTCTAGGTTGGTTCCATTTACAATTCAAAGACACTGACAGTTGCAGATAAATAATAAAATGATATTTTCCACAATAAATGCAAATTTTAAATTTATATATGGCAGGGCACATGGAGAACCAAGACACAATATTCTATTTAACAATCTGGATTATGAATCAATAGTTGCACACAAAGAAAAAAAATCTTTTTCCAGGACTCATCACTCTTGTCAATGACAGGTTGGGAATCATTTATAGTTGTGTAGTGGATAACTACATTGACATGACCTTCTTTAAAATGTTTAAAGATGACTAGATCAAAGTTAAAAATAACAATTAGGGTTTAAGATGGTTTCACATATAATTAACATCCCATTATAACAATTGGAGTGCATTGATGGGGGTCATAAATAATCAAAATTAGTGATTTTAAAGGGAAGCACAACTTTTGGGTGGTATATCTACACTATATGCATGCACATAATGGGGGAAATATCTATGATAACCTCTTTTGGTCAATTTCAAGGTTTAACTAGGTCGATTCCAACAAGTTTGAGGTCATGTGATGATGGAAAGGGGCTTCAAATGAGGGTTATGTTGCAATATTTATTACAGACAAAAGGAATAGTATTTGTTTTTCATTGATGGCAAGCTCAGCTTGATGATGATGAACAAGAGAAAGTGGCAAGACCAACAGTGCAATGATGATGGCATGGCAAGATCAAAAGCGTAAGCTCAGAAGGAGGAGCAACAATGATCGTTGGATCACTCATCCCGAATTCCCAATGACCGTCAGATCTAAATTCAGATAGGAGGAGCACGCATAAGAGGAGAAAAAATATCAGGCATTAGATCTAAGTGAGAGGACCGACCGTCGTTCGATCTAGAAGAATGAGCATGACCTTTAAGTGCAAGATGAAGTGGGCTTACAAAGTCCCGAAAGCAGGGGGACCATCCATCATTGAGGAGGATAAGTGGCAAGCGATTGGAATTTCGCTGACTTGCACATTGGAGGAGTGAAAGGAAAGAAGTTCTCTAACCTTCCAACTCATGATATGCAGAATCGCGATAAGATCTGGATCGTTGATCCAAGAAGGACACGTGAAGAAAGATCAGAGCACGACAAAGGCTATGTTTTGAAGTTTTAGAGATAGGGAAATCCAAAAGGAGGAGGTGATCTAACCTCTAAAACTTGTGATATGAGATATCCCAAAATGATCCTAATCGTCGGATCGAGGATTGATCTGGACCATTGGATCGAGGTATGTTGTGGACCATTGGAGGTAGAGAACACATGCCGAGCGTTTGGAATTTTGCTGACTGGAAAGTCAAAGTCAGGAAATTCTCTAACCTTCCAACTCACGATATGGGAATTCATGATAAGGTATAGCCCATGGTCATAGACAAGGTGACATCATCAAAGGTTGGAGGAAGGAGCTAGCCTAGCTAAGCTACATTTCGAAGATCATGAGATGGAGAGACGAGACCCTTTATCACAAGAGTTCTGAAGTGCGAAATCATGAAATGCCTTTTGGCGTAGGATGTGGTCACCACTGGTGGTCATGTGAGGGGAAGGAGCTAGCTTATCTAGGCTCCACTTCGGGCACTGGGAGTTGGAGGAGTCAAGGAAGAAACTCACGGCAGAAACACTGATATGCGGAATTGCAAAATACTCTCATGTTTGGCCCCTAGTCATAACTTATGGTCACATCGATGGAGGCTTAAGGGAGGATCTAGCATGAAGCTAAGATTCATTTCAGATCGTGACAAGGGAGAGTTGATATGCCTCATCACAGGAATTCTGAAATACGAAATCACAAAATTCAAATTCTGTTTAGTGTTCGGTCACAGCCAGTGGGCACATGGGATAAATGCGAGATCCTGAGGATTTAATCCAACGGTGCTGATTAATTGGAAAATTGATCAAAGGGTTATTGTTTCACCTCACAGTTAATCGACCAGTTACAATTCAGTTAGCATAACTGAATCATGATTCTTGGACTGTTGGTGATTTAGTTGCTGAGGCATTTTCCTTGGAGATTTGAGGAGTAACTGAATGTGTGAAAGAGCATAAAAGAGATATGCAGTGACTATATGAGGTTGGTTGTTCTGAGTGAAGAATGAATTGAACTATAAGAAGGGTAAAAATAATAGTATGCATAGTGTGAGATAAAACTCAGAGATGCTGAACAGATAGAAGCAAGAGCAGAATTGCAGAACAGTTTGAAGCAAAGCAGAATTGTAGAACAGATAAAAGCAGAGTAGAATTGCAGAACAAATAAAAGCAGAGAATAATTGCAGAACAGAGAAGAAGTGGTAAGAATTGCAACACCTTTAATGTTGGTTATTAAATCAAGTATTTATTTTAAGGGAGGTTGGGTGGTGATAGGGAGGATTGTGGTCCTATGATATTCAAGTTGGTGCTTGAATATTGGAAGTTGTATCTTCCATCTAGTTGTGGCTAGAAAATAAACAAGGTGGCAGGGTGGTGCTCGGGAAAACACAGAGTTTTCTGTATGCAAGTTGGTGCTTGTATAAGTGGAAATAGGTGCTTTCATCTAGTCGGTGCTGGAATACTCAAGGAGTTGGTGCTTCCTTCTAGTGGGTGCTAGAGAAACCAGAGAGTTGGTGCTCTCAACAAGTTGGAGCTTGTAAAACAGATGTAGTAGCCTCACATTGAGTTGGTGCTCAAAGATAGATGATGTACAAAACTTAAACGACTATCTATCATTTGAAGAAGAAGAGGTTTTCTCCCTTTATGGGTTTCCTCGTGAAAATATGTCTCTGTGTATATCTTATTGTTGACTCATGTTCATTATTTATGTTGTTCATATCTTGTATAATATTAATGGTCACTTGGAAGAGATTAAAAATCATGAATAAGTCATAAATTGTTTAAGCACAGTAACAACTGATTCACCCCCCCCCTCTCAGTTGTCTTAGTAGTTTCAACAATTGGTATCAGAGCGGGTTCCTTTTTTTTTCATGGTAGATCTGTAAGCTTAAACATGACAAGTCATGAAGGGACTTCAACCAGTAATCCTCCTCTGTTTGATGGAACAATTTTTTCCTTCTGGAAGGTTAGAATGAGAACATACCTAATGGCCTTAGGTGCTAATGTTTGGGATGTAGTAGAGATTGGATACATAAATCCTGTTTTGCTAGCTTCTAAGGATGATAAGTTAGAATTTAGCTTTATTGCTAAGGGAATGAATGCTATCTTGAATGGACTTGCAAAAGCTAAGTTTGTAAAGGTGATGCATCTTCAAACTACCAAAGAAATGTGGGATAAACTTATTAACAGTTATGAAGGAAATGAGAAAGTAAAAGATGCCCAACTTCAAACATATAGATTGAAATTTGAACAACTAAATATGAATGAAGATGAAATAGTCAATGAGTATTTTTTAAGGGTTGAAGAGCTTGTGAATGCCATGAAGGGTCTTGGTGAGAAAATTGAAGAATCATTTTTAGTTCAGAAGATTTTAAGATCTCTGCTTGATAAATTTAATCCAAAAGTCTCTGCAATAGAAGAACTAAATGAGATTAAAACTCTGACCATTGATCAACTCCTAGGAACTCTAACTGCATATGAAATGAGAATTAGAAAAAATAAATCCATTACTAGAGGATCATCTTTTAAAGAAGACAAGAATACTGATTCAGAATTAGATGATATTGAGGCAAAATTTGTGAGAAGGTTAAAGAAAGGATCAGGAAAATATCAAGGAAAGATCCCTTTCAAATGTTTTAACTGTGGTAAGATAGGTCATTTTGGATCTAAGTGGCCTCACCAAAAAAAGGATTATAATTTTGATGATGAAAAGAAATACACATTTAATAAATATAGTAAAAAGAAAAGTTTGTGTGCAAACAATGACAACTCCTCAGAAGACATAGATAGTGATTCATCCTGTGAAGACAAAGTGAATGATTTTATGCTTATGGCTATGGGATATCTTGGTGATGAACATTCAGGAGGTGAAATGGATGACGAAGAAGCTGTGGTGGATATGGAAGGTGAATTAATCAGTGCTTTGGAAGAAATTGACAGAATCACATGTAAGAATAGAAAACAAAAACAATTGTTGATGCAGTTTAAAATGAATGGTAAAAAACCTAATTAAGACTTTGCCCTACTAAAAGTGGAGTTAGAAGAGGCAAAGAAAATAGAGGACATTCTGAAGCAACAGTTATTAGAGAAGAAAGTGAGGTGTGAAGCCTTAGAAGAAGAGATGGTAAAATCCAGAAAAGAGATGGAGAAGTTTAAGGCATTATATCACCAAAATTTGTCAAGTATTAAAGCTTCAGAAGGATTAACCTCCATTCTAAATCAACAAAGAAATCCAAAGTTGAAAGCTGTCTTGGGGTATGAAGAAGGATCGAGTAGTGATCATCCAAGTAATACATAACTCATCAAGTTTGTCAAATCCTCAACCATTGACAACAACCACTCTGCAGAAACAAAGAAAGAAAGTAAACCACCAATAAGGAATGAAATAAAAAATACCATAACCGAATCTGTAGATCCGATAAATTATCAACATGAAAGAAATCGACCCGCTCAAAGAAGACAAACTTTTTCCAGGTACAAAGGTTTTTTCTATGGATATTTTTTTTTCTGTTCCAACTTTGGTCACAAAGCTATAATGTGTTCTTTAAGATTTAGATATGAGCAATCAATATACTCAAGGAATAACTATCTGCCACAACAAAGATCGAGACAACCAAGCAACAAACAACCATAAACTATAAATCATGCGATAGATGAGAAAAGGATGCAGGTTAATCATAACAACAAGTATGAGCATAACAATCGCTATGATCTGCTATTCAGTGAACTAGAATGTTACATCTGCCATAATTATGGACATAAAGTTGCAAATTGTCGCTTAAGGAATTATGAGCCAGATTTGAATCCCACTGATGAAAATCTCAAGGTTTGGAAGAAGAAAGGAGATGACAAGTGTGGAATACTATTATTATCCCAAAGACAAAAGAATCCCTGGTATATTGATAGTGGATGTTCCAAACATATGACTGGAGACAAAATTAAGTTTCTAACTCTAAGTGAAAACAAATCAGGAAATGTAACTTTTGGAAATGATGCACCAGGAAACATAAAAGGCAAAGGAATGGTAAGTCTGAGTAATGGCAAAGGAAAAGCTCAAGATGTTTTATTTGTAGATGGTCTGAAACATAATCTGCTTAGTGTCAGTCAAGTCTGTGACCAAGGATGTGAAGTTGTTTTTACTTCTAAATATTGTAAAATAAAGTCTGTGAATTCAGGACAGTTGGTTGCAAAAGGGATAAGAACAGAAAACAATGTCTATGTGTTAAAAGAAGAAAAAGAAGAGTGCCACTTAATCAAGTATGATGAAAGTTGGCTATGGCATAGGAGACATGGACATCTAAATTTTGATGATATTATCAATCTTAGAAACAATGGGGCAGTAAAATATCTTCCAAAGATATCAAATCCATATGACTATGTTTGTAAACCTTGCCAGATAGGAAAATTTACTCACACTCAGTTCAAATCTAAAAAGTTTCCTTCAATAGAGAAACCTCTCTAGTTAGTACATATGGATTTATGTGGACCATCAAGAAAATAAGGTACATTAAAAGAAAACTATTTTATGTTGATTATTGATGATTATTCTAGACTAACGTGGGTTTCCTTTTTGAAGGAAAAATCTGAAGCATTTGAAAAATTCAAAGTGTTTAAGGCTCCAACTGAGAACCAAACAGGAAAAATATTGAAGGAAGTAAGTTCTGATAGAGGAGGATATTTTAGCTTATGGAACTTCAAAGAGTTCTATTAACATGGGATCAAAAGAGAGTACACAATTCCAAGGACTCCATAGCAAAATGGAGTTGTTGAGAGGTAGAATAGATCAGTACAACAAATGGCAAGATCAATGATGAATGAAAGGAATATACCTCAGACATATTGGGTGGAAGAAATCCATACAACTGTTCACATTCTTAACAAAGCTCATCTTAGGCCACACAGTGACAAGACTCCTTATGAACTATGGTTTGGAAGACCTACTTCAATCAAGCATTTTAAAGTTTTTGGGAGTAAATGTTATATAAAGAATAATGATGAAAATATTGGAAAATATGATGACAGGGATGATGAAGGTATTTTCTTAGGTTATGCTACAAATAGTACAGGGTACAGATGATAAATAAAAGGATGCATAAATGGGTTGATTGTATCAACATAAAAGTTGATGAAGAAGTCCCAGTCAGAAATGTAAGCAGTGTTGAACCAAGCACAAAATATATAGTTGAAGACGAAGATGAACCGGTCCAAGGATTAGAAAGGGAAGAATCTAAATCAGATGAAGATACGAATACTCAGGATGACACAAACCAACAGAAAGAATTAAAAGCACCTCTCAGAACTGTTAGAAAGGATGATCCTGAAAATAAGATAATTGGAGATATAAATAAAGGAGTTCAGACAAGAAGGAAACTGATTAAAGACTCAGAACAATCTCATATTGTTTTTCTATCCATGATTGAACCTAAAAATTTTGATGAATCCAACAAGCATAATGATTGGATTAGAGCTATGAATGAAGAGCTTGATCAGATTGAGAAGAATAATACTTGGGAGCTAGTTCCTAGACTTGAAGATAAGAATGTAATAGGGTCCAAATGGGTGTTCAAGAATAAAATGAATGGAAAAGGACAAGTTGTTAGGAATAAAGCTAGATTAGTCTGTAAAGGGTATGTGCAAGTTGAAGGACAAGACTTTGATGAAACTTTTGCACTAGTGGTAAGATTGGAATCCATTCGAATGTTTCTTGTATATTCATGTCATAAAAACTTTAAAGTATATCAGATGGATGTAAAATCGACATTTCTTAATGGAGATCTAGAGGAAGAAGTATATATGGAGCAACCTGAAGGATTCTCATTGAAAGATAATCCTAACTATGTCTGCAAGTTGAAGAAGGTGTTATATGGATTGAAACAAGCACCACGAGCTTGGTATTATAGTCTAGATTTTTTTTTACAAGACAACGGGTTCAAGAAAGTGGTTTTATGACTCTATGAAAATAGAGTTTGAGATGTCCATGATAGGAAAACTTTCATACTTTCTTGGTTTACAAGTACATCAAAGCTCTACAGGAATATTTATCCCTCAAGAAAAATATCTGAAGGAGATGTTGAAGAAGTTCTAGATGGAAGATTCTTCTCCTGTTAGTACACCTATGGTGATCGGTTGCAAGCTCAGTAAAGATGATATTTCACCTGATGTTGATTAAAGGACATATCGATCAATGATAGGCAGTCTTCTGTACATCACAACATCCCATCCTGATATAATGCAAGTTGTTGGAATGGTAGGTCGTTATCATTCTGATCCTAAATAGAGTCATTTAATAGTTGTAAAAAGGATATTCAAATAATTGAAGGGCACAATGACTTATGGTCTGTGGTATCCTAGAAATCAGAATATTCAGTTAATTGCTTATTCAGATGCTGATTGGGGAAATTGTGTGGATGAGAGAAAGAGCACTAGTGGAGGTGCATTCTTCCTGGGTGACTCATTGGTAACATCAATTAGTAATAAGCATGGATCTATTTCCTTATCAACTACAGAGGCAGAGTACATTGCTACTGCTACTTGCTACATTCAAATTTTATGGATGATCCAAACTCTTGCAGACTTGAAGGTAAATTATACTGATCCGATTCCAATTCATTATGATAACACCAGTGCCATTAGTGTCTCTAAGAATCCTGTTCTCATTCCAAGACTAAGAATATCCCAATAAAATACCATTTTCTCAGAGAACAAGTTACAAACAGAATTATTTAGCTAAATTATATTCCTTCCACAGAACAAATAGCTGATATCTTTACTAAACCGTTAGCAGTGACCCCTTTTGGATATCTTCCTCAGAATTTGGGGGTTATAACCTCTTTCATCTAATCTATTCACCTGGTCAAGGGGAGTACTTATTGAATATCTGTTCTATTTCTAAGCTTCCCATAGTTTACAGGAGGAGTATGTACTGCAACAGCTCAGGGGGAGTGTGTTTCTTCCTTGACATTAATGTCAAAGGGGGAGAAAGTGTGGTAATGGTAAGGATGCTACAACGGTATGGTTGGATGTATGGTTGGATGTCCAGGCAGAGTAGTGTTCAGGTTCTTCAAGGTTTCCATCAATGCCAAAGGGGGATATTGTTGGCATATTTATTACAGACAGAAGGCAGAGTATTTGTTTGTCATTGATGGAAAGCTCAACTCGACGATGATGAACAAGATAAAGTGGCAAGACCAACAACACAATGATGATGGCATGGAAATATCATAAGCATAAGCTCAGGAGGAGTAGAAACAGTGATCGTTGGATCACTCACCCTGAATTCCCGATGACCGTCATATCTGAATTCGGATAGGAGGAGCACGCAAAAGAGGAGAATAGATCTTAGGCATTAGATATGAGCGAGAGGGCCAACCATCATTCGATCTAGAAGAATGAGCATGAACTTTAAGTGAAATATGAAGCAGGCTTACAAAGTCCCGAAAGCAGGGGGACCATCCATCATCGAGGAGGACAAGTGTCAAGCGATTGGAATTTCCCTGACTTGCACATTGGAGGAGTTAAAGGAAAGAAGTTCTCTAACCTTCCAACTCGTGATATGCAGAATCGCGATAAGATATAGACCATTTATCCAAGAAGGACACGTGGTGAAAGATCAAAGCATGACAAAGGCTCAGTTTTAGAGTTTCAGAGATTGGGAAATCCAAAGGGAGGAGGTGCTCTAACCTCTCAAACTCATGATATGCGATATCCTGAAATGATCCTGGTCATTGAATCGAGGGTTTATCTGGACCATTGGATCAAGGTATGTTGTGGACCGTTGGATGAATAGAACACATGGCGAGCGTTTGGCATTTCACTGACTGGAAATTCAAAGGAAGGAAATTCTCTAACCTTCCAACTCACGATATGCTAAATCGCGATAAGGTCTGGCCCGTGGTCATAGAAAAGGTCACATCGTCGATGGTTGGAGGAAGGAGCTAGCCTAGCAAAACTCCGTTTCGGAGATCACAACATGGAGAGACAAGACCCTTTATCACAGGAGTTCCGAAGTGCAAAATCATGAAGCGCCTTTTGGCGTAGGCTGTGGTCACCGCCAGTGGTCATGTGAGGGGAAGGAGCTAGCGTAGCTAGGCTCCACTTCAGGTATTGGGAGTTGGAGGAGTCAAGGAAGCAACTCACGACAGAAACGTCGATATGCGAAATTGCAAAATACTCTCGTGTTTGGCCCCTGGTCATAACTTATGGTCACTGTTGTGCTACTTATATGTCTAATATAATGCACTCATTAATTATCAATCCAGGATTCGTAATCAATAGAGTTACAAGACACCAGTAAGAAAGGTAATTTCTAATGTCACGAGTATAGAATCTGACTAGATGATGTATGCTGGAAACAAATCAAAATAGAAAAATACAATGCATTGTGGTTTTCTTTCACAGAGAAGCTATCTATTCCATTATGGCACATGCAAGTATGAGATGGAATTGGTTTGATAGATCAACTCTAATGTCTGACCCAAAAAACTAATTATGCAATCCACACTTTTCTGAAAGGAAATCACACATCAATCAACATAACATGGGTAGTTCAATAGTTAATATGTTGGTTCTGCTGTGGTTCATAATGAACTTCACTAGTTCTTCTCCAAGTGGTTTTGACTATTGCTGACAACAACTATGATCATTCAAGGAAATCAAACTCATGAGAACAGAAAACAGAGCATATGTAAAACAAAGAAATTAAAGATTTCTAAGCAATTACAGAATGGAAATCTTAATCTAAGCTGTTACAGCTATCATCTAATAGAGTTAAAGCTTGAGCTAATGCAATTCTTATATATTACTGAAAACAAACACTAATGCTAATCTACAGAGAGGCTGACCTTTGTTGGGAAGTGGGCCCTTGCCGCTTCAACAGGTCAGCTACTAAAGTCTACAGGGAGCTTGCTATTAACACACACATATCACTCTCACACACTCTTCAAAGCATAAAACCAAAACTCTCTTTAACAGTTCAACTCCTTAATCATAGATAGAATATGGAGATAAAAATGACATTCCATTAATCTTTGCTCAAGATATGGTCTGTACTATCATACGTTGCTTACATAATGATGATATGGTAACTCTCCTCTTCTACCATCCTTGCCACGACTATTTAATAGTCTGCTTCATGAAACACAAGGAGGCGAAGTGATTTGCAAATCATTTAATTGTTTAATTTTAATCATTCGGTTACATCTTTAGCCTCATCCTCATGACACGAAGTGCATGAGGATGAGGTAATTAACAAACTATTCTTATCATAGAAAATAGACATCCAGCTATTGATTTAGGCGAGATCTGGCACTTAACTTAGTGCATTAGACTCTTCCATACTAGTACCAGATCGTAACAGAGATGGTACCGAATCACGATAGTGTTAGAAAAAATAGGACCACAGAGCAATAAAATAAAACAAATGCAGAAAAAAAACACAAAAGACACACAATACAAGAGAGATACAGATTTACGTGGTTCACCCAGTGTGGGCTACGTCCACCAGAGAAATTACTAGGTCCTTCCTTTATTATTATCCAACAAATGAAGGGATACAACCTACAACAAAACCCACTGTAACTTCCTCTTCTTTCTATCACAGTCTCCTCTCTCAGAATACAATATTCACCATCTAATCATAGTCGTAATACATTTCCCTCATAAAATAGGGTTTCCTTCTAGGGAAAAAAACCCTAACATAATCTCTACCGTTAGATCTGTGACCTTATAATGAATGGTCCAGATTTACAATGAAATTACAATATACTTTTACAAGGAAATT
>JZKD02S2443113.1:381615-394323 GCA_000966675.3 Picea glauca
TTGTTTTTGTAATTCCCCAATCCTTTTCTTCATTTGTTCTTTTGTCAAGTTCTTTGTTGATTCAACCATTGTAGGCTGGGTGCACTCCCTTTCCTCGGCTTCCTCCCTCATCCCACATAGGGTAATAGTGGCTTTCTCTTCGGTCAGACTAGGGATGTCATCTTGAATTGGTAGATCCTTAGAAGGGGAGGTAAGGTCGATTGGGTCTTCCTGTGTATGAGGACTAACTATTGTTTTTCCCTTCTTTTCAATGCTCCTTGCAATCCTTTTACAAGGAGGTACCGTATCAGGAATGCTTGCAAGCTTCCTTTTCTTCCTCTCTAATTGTGAAGTGGTGACAATGGGTTGTGCCATAGACTGTTTACTCTTGGTTTTTGAGATATGCTTTCTTTTCTTTATCATTTTCTGGTGGTCCTCTTTCTCAACTGCCACCGTGGAAGTCTCCTCAACTACTTTGTTTTTACCTTTTAATTCAGAGATTTTAGAAGTCTTGTTGACTATGGAGGAGGACCCTGCCTTCTCATGCTGGCTCACTTCCCTAGATGATAGTGGAGTTGTTGTATCCTTCTTTCTCTTTTTCTCTTGTGGTTCTTTACTTTTCTTTGGACCATGCTGGGTTTCCTCCATAGATTTATCTCCTATGGGAAGGTGTTGTGTGATAAGGGTTTTCCAACTAATCCTTTGTTTCCTAAGCTCATGAAAAACTAGAATTTTAATGAAACCTTGATGGTAGATGCTAGTCTTTTCTATTTTGGAGATGGATTTAACACCCTTTACCATTTTATTCAAACTCATCCATAGAAAATAGGGAAAATCGATTTCAGGGCCTCCTTCAAAATGCAATAGGAGCCTAAGGTGATAGATGAAAGTCATGGCATACTTGCCTTCACAGGTGACAAATTGTTGAAGATTGGTAATCATTGGATGGTATTCTTCTTTGATGTAATTTCTAGGGATCCCTTTCTTCCAGTCGGGATGCTGATGTTCTGTCTTCAAGAATTGTTGGCACATCTCTTTGTTAATTCCCACACCTTTGAAATATTTAGCTCCTCTGCTAGGTAGTCCCGTAACCTCCCTTACTGTTGCTTCATTAATTATCAATTGTAGATTGCCTATACATGCCATCTCTCCATCATATCCTTGTATAAATTCCTGAGATATCTTCTCGTTTCGGCCTGTAAATTTTTCCAGAAATGGTATCCACCCTAATCTGGCATACTTTTCTTGACATAATTGGTATTCTTCAGTTTCCCTATAAATTTGGAAAACCGGTTCATGTCTCATAACAACCATCGTTATAAGTTGAGAAAAGGGCTGGGCTGAAGCTCAGGGGTGTAATAAATTGATGGAGGGTTTGGTACCGGATAGGAGCAAGCTCGGAACTGGAGGGAAGCTCACGACAGGGGGAAGTATGGTGATGGTGTTGCAGATGGTAAGTTTGAGTGAGGGTGTTGTAAAAATTACTACCAAAAGAGGCTTATCTAGATGGCTTCACCACCAGATAAACCATTTCTTATCTACCCGTTGTTGTAATGATGAGAATAGGATGTCGGGTATCAGGGCATCATTTTTAGAATAGGTGATTAGACTTTCAGGGGATGAAATTAATGTTGGATCGTGGTTCATGATATATTATAGACTCATGAATTTGCTTGAGGACGAAATATATTTGTGGGTTATCATTGCTATGCATGCTTCATATTTTGATATGATTTTTTCCTTTAAACATATTCAAGAGCTATGAGAGGGTTTATTAGGTTTAGGCATATAGGTATGAGGGATAGGCGCATAGGTTTAATACTAAGGTCCTAAGATCTAGTATAGATCTTCATATTTATTGTAGTTTTATGAGCATAGGAAAATAAATACCATTTTACCTTTTCTTTCACCTTTGTATGATTGATGCCCATAGTATGTGTGACTGGTTGTAAATTGTCAAAATTCATCTTTTTAGTCTGAAACTTCTTGAAAACTTGGTACGGGAATGTCCTGTACTTCTGATGTGCGTATCTTCTTTTGAATTTGATTGCTGTAGAGTGATCATGTAGGTCTGGAAAAGAGTTCTGAAGGGACTCTTTGACCTTCCCCCATGGCGAAGATGTTGTATCTCTGTAGGCAAGAAGATTTAATCAATTTATATCATAATGGAGAGCAAAGAACCCAATCAAATTTTAGAAGTACAACTTATCACTTATCATATGATTTCATGGTAGAGAAATGAAATTGCCCTGCGTTTAATGGAGTATTGACAGCAGTAGCATTCAACAGTGAAACAGGGGAATACATATATGTGTGCATCTCATGCCAAAAATGAAATTGCTCTTCTTTTAATGAAGTATTGGCAGAGGTATCATTCAGCAGTGAACATGGGAGTACATATATTTGTGCATCTCATGCCAAAAATGAAATTGATCTTCTTTTAATGAAGTATTGGCAGAGGTAGCATTCAATAGTGAACAGGGGAGTACATATATTTGCCAGAAGAACAGATCTCTCCTAACTTGCTTAAGAGTTTTACTATCATTGGATGTTATAGATAAATTTCACAATATGAGTAAATTAGGCTTCCTAGTTAGGGCTCCACTCTTAAGAAGTTTCCTTCTTAGATAGTGTAGGCTTTAGATGTCAGACCAGTAAGTTGACTTAGGGTGATTCTCAAATGGACATTTTCTTGGAGAATTATATTGCTAATTCATCCAGAATTTTGTATTTCATGAAAGCCAATAATGACCTTTACTCTTTTTGTTTTGGATGGCAAAAAGTGGATTTTTCAATTAGACAAGTATAGATGAGACATGTTTCAACCAGAATCCACTACCAACAAGCCTGTTCAGTACTCCGGTGGGGTAGTTTTGATAATTAGTGAGAGGTGCCTTCCCCAAGCAGAATGCCCCATTGCCAACAGGGTTGTTCAGCACCCTAATGGGTTTGCCTAGTCATACCACAGACCGGTACCCGCTGCCAACAGACCTATTCAGTATCCCGGTGGGTTAGTCTCTTAAACCCTTTTTCCATCAGAGGCTTCATGTCCATAGTCACCTATGTTGGTTTGTATTAAAGAGTGCTTTGTATGGTGATAGGGGAGTCTTGTCTAAAAACCTTTTTACAGGGTGGGATGGTATTGGGTTGGAAGGAATATACTCTTCTTTTGTATGCCTTTTAAATATTTGTCTGAAGGAAAAATAAAATTTTATGCTCATTATTTCTTTAGAGTGATCTGGATGTACAATTTTTTCTGAAGTTGTCCATAAGAGAATGACCTAAAGTTTCCTTGGGGTACTGGTACATCCTTTTCCATAAAATTTTTGGTAGTGTGCCCATGGTAGAGAGTGTTCAGATACCCATATGTTACTCTTTAATAAGATAATCCAAAGAATACTATTGAAGTCTGGTTAGGATGAGATAGTTTCTTATGGGCTAATATATTTTTCGTTAAACATGCTGGAATGATGGGTAAAGGCAACTTCTAGTCTTTAAAGTGGATTATGGTTCTTTGAGTAATCATAGGTAAAGATTGTGTCCCTCTTTTTAGTTTGTTTTTAAGCAACAGAACTAAAAGAAATTAAATTTCTTCTCAGCAACAGAACAAAAATAAATTGAAATACTTCTCAGCAATAGAACCAAAAGAAATTAAAATACTTCCCTTTAGTTGTCAACAGAAGGATGCCATTTGATAGTGCTTTTGGCTTCTTGGTTCTGTCTTAAGTGGTTGTTGCATACTTTAGATTAATTAACATAAGATTTGAAAATATGCTTTGTCAATATGTCTTGATAGTATTGTAGGAGGACGGATTCTGGTACCGGACTGGTACTAGACCAGAACAGGATTTCTGGTACCAAAACAAAACAGAATAATGTTGATGCTTGCAACTGAGATTTAGCAATTCATGAAGGATCAAATAGTTTATTAAAAATTTGCTCACAAAAAGAAAGAAAAATTTGAGAAAGTAAAACAAAAGGAGGTAAGAGTCTTTTGTTACCTTCAACTTATTAACAAAATTCGATCACACCTATGTACACAACGTTTCAAATAAAACAATCAATCAATGTGGGTCAGTAGGAGGATCTCCTTCCTTGCTGATCATCTACATGTCTGAATTCTGTAGTATACGAGTCAAGAATTCTTCTTTTGACAGAGGTTTGTTGTAAATTCGCAACCAATGACCGTTCACAAGTAGTGGTGTCTGTTGTTCATCAATTTTCTTTATCTTGATTGAACCATTATTGTAGATAGTGTCAATTTCGTAAGGTCCCATCCAACGAGTGGTTAACTTACCTTTGAAGTTCTTGAATCTGCTTTCATACAATAGGGCCCAATCTCCTTGTTGAAATTTTTTCTTTTTGAGATACTTTTCATGCCATTTTGTTCTCTGTTCTTGAATGAGGGTAGCCCTTTGAAGTGCTTCCTGCCTAATTTCATCCAATGCATTAAGCTGCAAGAGTCTTTGTTTTTGGGCTTCATCCAAGTTCATGCCAACTTGTACTGCAGTCCTAAAGGTTTTGATCTGAAATTCTATGGGGAGAAGCACCTGCTTCCCATACACTAACTCATAGGGTGTATGTCCCGTTGTATTCCTCCAGGTGATTCTATAAGCCCATAAGGCTTCTAATAATCTTTCATCCCAATCCTCATGGTGCAACTGTACTATTTTTGTAAGAATGGACTCAATAACTTTATTGGTGGATTCTACTTGTCCATTTGCTTATGGATGATAGGGTGTATATTTCCTGTGTTTGATTTGGTATTGTTCTATAACATCTTTGACTAGATGAGAGGTAAATTGAGTTCCTTGATCAGTCACAATTTCTCGCGGTACACCAAATCTAGTAAAGATATCATTAAAAAGGAAATCTACCATTGATTGTTCACTTGCAGCCGGTAAATCCTTTGCTTCAACCCATTTAGTCACATAGTCAGTGAATACAAGTATATACTTTTTCTTTTTAGATGCAGGGTTAATGGGCCCTACAAAATCTAATGCCCATTTCTCGAATGGTTCAATGACTACTTGGGATTGAAGTGGCATTTGGTCTCATGCAGTAGGTTTACCCATTCGTTGACATTCATCGCAATTGGATACATAGGTTTTAGCATCTCTAAAAATATGAGGCCAGTAGTAACCTGATTGCAGTACTTTGTAAGCAGTCCTTTTGTCTGTGAAGTGTCCTCCACAGCGGCCATCATGGCAGGCTTGTAGAATATCATGAATTTCATCTTCCCTTACACATCTTCTGATCACCAAATCTGGTCCTGTTTTGTAGAGGCAATCATCATGCAATTTGCACTTAGCTGAATTACTTTCTATTTTTCTCTAGGAGACAATTTCTGAGGCATCTTCCATGTCACAAGATAATTAGCAACATCTTCATACCACAGAGTGAATGTAGAAATAGAAAATAAATTTTCATCAGAAAAGGTGTCTTCTACTGGTGCATTATCTCCCAGATGAATCATTCTAAATAAGAAATCTGCCACAAGATTATCTTTACTAGGCCTATCAATAATATTGATGTTAAACCTTGTAATAATAAAAGCCATCTTGTAACTCTAGGATTTGTTACAGGTATGTTCATTAAGAATCGGATGGCTGAATGATCAGTGTGTACAAAAGCTTGATATCCAGTAATATAGTGTCTAAATTTATTGATAGCATGGACTACAACAAGCAATTCCTTTTCTGTGACCGTATAATTAACTTCAGATGGAGATAGATTTTTACTGATGAAGTAAATAGCATAGGGTATTTGATTTTCTCTTTGTCCAAGGACTGCCCCAAGGGCTGTGTCTGAGGCATCGGTACAGATATGAAAAGGAAGAGACCAATTTGGTCCTCTTAATACAAGGGTAGCTGATAATTTCTATTTTAGAATTTCAAAAGATATTTGGCATTCATCATCCCACTTAAATTCAGCTTCTCTGGATAATAATTTAAACAAAGGAGTAGCTAGGCTTGTAAAATTCGTCATGAATCTTCTATAGTAGCTAGCATGTCCTAAAAAGCTGCAGACTTCCTTTTGGGAGGAAGGTATTCTGATTTGTGTGATAATATAAATCTTTGCCGGATCAACTCTCATGCCAGAATGGGAAATGTGATGTCCCAAAACAATACCTTTAGTGATCATCATTTTTTATTTTTCATTACTTAAGGAAAGGTTAGTTTCCTTACACCTAATTAAGACTTTTTCTAAATTGGCCAATGCTTCTTGGAAGTCTTGTCCATGGACTGTAAAGTCGTCCATGTAGACTTCCACACAATCATTGGTCAAGTCAGAGAAAATGGCTAGGACAACTCTTTGAAAAGTGGTTGGGGCATTGCAAAGTCTGAAAGGGAGCACCCTATAAGCATATGTGCCCCAAGGGCAGGTGAAAGTGGTCTTGTCCTAGTCTTCAGGTGCTATTTGTATTTGGTGGTAACCACTAAACCCATCCAAAAACGAAAAGTACTTCTTTCCGGACAAGGTGTCCAACACATGATCAATAAATGGTAAGGGAAAGTAATCCCTA
Organism: Picea glauca; assembly: GCA_000966675.3. Classification (NCBI taxonomy): domain Eukaryota; kingdom Viridiplantae; phylum Streptophyta; class Pinopsida; order Pinales; family Pinaceae; genus Picea; species Picea glauca. The sequence continues at coordinate 388,121 of JZKD02S2443113.1, forward strand.
TGGGTGGCTTTTCTTAATTCCCGGAAGTCTACACATATCCTCCACTTACCATTTTTCTTGGGAACTATGACAAGTGGAGATACCCATTGACTATTTGAAATGGGATATATGAGATTAGCTTGGAGGAGTTTTTGTAATTCCTCTTTTACAATATCTTTAAGGCCTGGATTCATTCTTTGCTGAGGCTATTTGACTAGTCTGATTTGGTCATTAGTGTAGATATGATGTGTGCATGTGTCAGGGTGAATGCCTTTCATGTCTGCATAATCCCATGCAAAGGCATCAAATTGTCTTTGGAGCATTTCAATCACTTGTGTCTTTTGTTCTAGTTCCAAACTAGAGTTGATATACAAATGTTTTCCTAGGCTAATATCAACAAGTTCAGTAATTTCTTCCTTATCTGAGGAGGCTGGTGATAAAATGTATAATTGAGTGATATCAGGGTGCCAAGTTTGTTGAAATTCGGAACTAAAAATATGTGACAATTCTGCAAAAGACCTTGGGTATTCAATACAATTTGTGTTAGCCAAAAATAAGCTTAAAACTTGTTCATCTGATTGTTCTTGTATTCCTCTTACTTGTTCAAGTGTTAATAGAGGTCTGATGCAATATTCATCTCCATAAGGGTTTTCTAACCAAATAGGTATTTCCTGTGCTAGTTGGGCAGGAGGGAAGAGGACAAGTTTTTGGCTATGTGTTCCATTGGATATAGTCATCTCACCAGACCGACAGCTGATAAAGGCATCTTCTGTGGCTAGCCAAGGGTAGACAAGAACCACAGGGTGTCTTGGTTTGGAGGATGATTTAGAATAGATGACTAAAAAGTCTACTGGATATTCCCAAGAAGCTAGGGTGATTATGATATCATCTAGACTTCCTACAGGGCTAATGACTGACTTATCTGCCAACTCGATCATGGTTTGGGTTGGTCTGAGTTGATTGATTTGGAGCTCCTGCATAGTGTCAAAAGGAATTACATTAATGGCTACACCCAAATAAATGAGTGTATTTGGTAGAGAAATGCCATTAATTTCAATAGTGACAATTGGCTTTCCAGGGTCGTTATATTTGTATGGCATTTCAAAAATGAATTCAGATAATTGTCCCACTACCTAGACAAGAGGAGGTTATTTCTTCTTCCTTCCTGGTTTCTTAATGCAAAGGTCCCTTATAATTTTGGCATATATAGGGATATCCTTAATGGCTTGCAGCAGAGGTATTTTTATGCACACATTTCGTAATTCATCTTCTATATCTCTGTGCAAGGGTGGGTCGGGTTTCTTCACTAACAGTCTTTCGGGGTAAGGTGGGAGATTAATTTGTTGTGGTACTTGTACGAACCGAGAAGTGATTAGGATAGGAGGAGAGTCCTCTTCTTCTACAGGGGTGGTTTGAGTGTTTTCTTCCTCAGAATGATTATCATTTTCCTCCTGAATTATTACTGCAGGATTTGATTGGTTTATCACTTTCCCTGATCATAGTTGAATTTCATAGGTGGGAAAGGTTTGAACTTCTACATTTTGTACAGGGTGGGTGGGTCGATTATTGGGGTTAGGGAATGGATGGGCAGGGATTGTTGTTGGTCTCAGAGGATTGTGGGCAGCTTGGTTTTGTGGTTGTTGATTGGCATTTATGGATACTTGCTGCTGCTGATTAGGATTCAAGGGGGTTGTAAATTGCTGTTGTATAGGAGGTGGGAGTAAAGCTTGCATCTATGGTGGGTTTAATCCAGGTAGTAATTGGGAAATGTTTGCAGGGTACTGTGGATATGTAGGGTAAGAGGGATTTCCATACATAGGTCCCCTCCAACCTTTTTGCCAAGGCTGAGTTTGCTGAGGTGTCCATTGTTGATAAGTCATTGGGAAAGGACCCCATTGTTGTTGTTGATATTGTATATTAGGATCATAAAATGTATTGGGATTTTGGGCTCTCCAAGGTCTTCTAGGAGGGTATGACTGTTCTTGTGAGACTCCTCCTCCCCTATACATGGCTTGTAGTTCGAGCAAGTTTGGACACTCAGATGTGGGGTGTTCTAGTGTACAAAGACCGCATATTTCTATGACATTTAGTGGTCATTCTTTCTCGTTGCTGTGCTTCTTTTGGCATCTATGACAAAATATTTCTAAAGCATATTCTTCTTGTTTCTTTTTCAGTTTCAAAGTGTCTAATTGGTTACTTATTGTGCTCAAGATGTTTGTTTTAAAGTTCTTCAATAAGTTTCCTAACTCAATTATGGTGACCGTCCGAAAACTTTGTTTTATATTTCTGCTAAAAGGATCTCTTGGTCCTTTGCCTATTTTAGCTTGTCCCCTTGAGTATCTCCTACAGTGATCTGCAATTTTTGAAAAAGTTTTTTGGTGTACATCTCCTGAACTCAACAAGTTTAAAACTTCTATGCAATCATCCCTAAGACCTTTCAAGAATACAAATCTTACTACCGCTGGGTCTGAAGTGAATAGTTTTGACTTTTGATAGTTGTATAAGAACCTTTCTAAGTAGTCTTTAGGACTTTCATCTTCTGTTTGATGCATTTTAAAAATGTCATTTTTAACATTATCCTTACAATAGTCTTGGCACTTTCATAAGAATGTGTCTTTCATTTGATCCTAAGAAAGGATTGTGTTTTCTCCTAAGCTCATGAACAATCTTAAGGCTGAATCTTTCATTGTAGCAGGAAAAAGCTTAAGTTTTTGGGCATCGTCTGAGTAGTTATAGCTTCTACATAATATGTCAAACTCAAATAAAAATAAATCTGGATCTTCAGTTGACATACCTCTGAAAGTGGGTAACGATGATAGTGGGATATTCTTCATGCTGACATTTCTAGAAATATCTAAGATTGGAAACCCAAAGGTTTCAGTTTCTGTAGCTGCATTTCCTTCTTCATCTACCATTCTATTGACAGATGGTTCAGAGATTGGATTTTTTGTGTCTTCAGCAGACTCACGTTCTGCCTACCCCAATACCGATTCTTCCATTTTAGGTTCTCCTTTTGGAGCCTTGTTGGCTCCCCTTGAATTCTCTGTTGGTGGAATTTTGTCCTACACCAGTGTCAGTTGGATTAGTAGGGGGGTTTGTTTTTGAATCTTTGGAGTTTACAAATCTACCCTTGTTATCTCTATATCTATGCATAAAATGGAAATTTGCTTCTTTAACTGAATTGAAATCCTAATTCTATCTAGAAGGTAAGAAGGCAACCTGGCTTCGGAGAACCCCACTCTAGTGGCCACATGGCTCTTCACTCACATCTTAAACATTTTATCCTCCTCCCTCAATCAACCCCCCCCCTTTTGTTTCCCTTTTAAAAAAAAAAAATTATGCAAACAATCTAAGCCAAAAATTACTTCCTACCGTTTGCAACTCCCCGGAAACGACGCCAAAATGTTGTGCTACTTATATGTCTAATATAATGCACTCATTAATTATCAATCTGGGATTTGTAATCAATAGAGTTACAAGACACCAATAAGAAAGGTAATTTCTAATGTCACGAGTATAGAATCAGACTAGATGATGTATGTTGGAAACAAATCAAAATAGAAAAATACAATGCATTGTGGTTGTCTTTCACAGAGAAGCCATCTATTCCATTATGGCACATGCAAGTATGAGATGGAATTGGTTTGATAGATCAACTCTGATGTCTGACCCATAAAACTAATTATGCAATCCACACTTTTCTGAAAGGAAATCACACATCAATCAACATAACATGGGTAGTTCAACAGTCAATATGTTGGTTCTGCTGTGGTTCACAATGAACTTCACTAGTTCTTCTCCAAGTGGTTTTGACTATTGCTGCCAATAGCCATGATCAGTCAAGGAAATCAAACTCATGAGAATAGAAAACAGAGCATATGTAAAACAAAGAAATTACAGAATGAAAATCTTAATCTAAGTTGTTACAACTATCATCTAACAAAGTTAAAGCTTGAGCTAATGCAATTCTTATATATTACTGAAAACAAACACTAATGCTAATCTATGGAGAGGCTGACCTTTGTTGGGCGGTGGTCCCTTGCCACTTCAACAGGTCAGCTGCTAAAGTCTACAGGAAGCTTGCTATTAACACACACATATCACTCTCATTCACTCTTCAAAGCATAAAACCAAAACTCTCTTTAACAATTCAACTCATTCTTAATCATAGATAGAATATGGAGATAAAAATGACATTCCATTATTCTTTGCTCAAGATATGGTCTGTACTATCATATGTTTCTTACCTAATGATGATATGCTAACTCTCCTCTTCTACCATCCTTGCCACGACTATTTAATAGTCTGCATCGTGAAACACAAGGAGGCGAAGTGATTTGCAAATCATTTAATTGTTTAAGTTTAATCATTCAGTTACATCTTTAGCCTCATCCTCATGACACGAAGTGCATGAGGATGAGGTAATCAACAAACTGTTCTTATCATAGAAAATAGACATCCAACTATTGATTTAGGTGAGATCTGGCACTTAACTTAGTGCATTAGACTCTTCCATACTAGTACCGGATCATAACAAAGATGGTACCGGATCACGACAGGGCGCAAAAGGTGGTATCGGATCATGACAGAGTGGTTGGTTGGTAGCGGATCACCACAGGTAAGATTTAGTACTGGACATGTTTTGGTACTGGATCAGACAACAACAATCTAGGTGCGCAGGTACCGGATCAGGACAGAGATGGTACATGAACACTAGATATCTAGGGGTCAAAGATTCACATATGACAAATCGAGCATTAGTATATGAAATATTTAATTCCTTTAACTCAATTAACTACAAAATACATGAATTAACCATACTTTACCTTATGACCTTAATACTGGCAAGTACTAGCGTTCTTGTCATTCACTCAAGCTTTAAGTAGGTCCAAAAGGGTATAGGTGAAGAGAAAAATAGGGTAATGAGAATGTTAATTTTAGGTCTCAACAGTCACATCGGCGAAGGCTTAAGGGAGGAGCTACCACGAAGATAAGATTCATTTCGTATCGCGACAAGGGAGAGTCAATATGCCTCATCACAGGAATGCCGAAATGAAAAATCATGAAATTGAAATTCTGTTTAGTGTTCAGTCACAGCTAGTGGGCACATGGGATAAACACAAGATCACGAGGATTTAATCCAACGGTGCTGGTTGTTGGTCACTATAATTGCTTAATTGATTTTAAACAACTAAGTGAAACATAAATTATCAACCCAGGGAAGTCTTTTATTTCAAAGATAGCCACGCACTATATATGCTCAATTCCAAAAGCAGCTTAGTGTTGTAGTAAAGAAACCTATACTAATCTTGCTTGCTCAAACAAACTGAAGTTCTGTATTCAATCACAGGAAAGTAACTTCCCTATTGCAACCCTTTAAAGATCAATTTAAGAATCCTGGATTATATTTAAAACAATACTTTCAATGGGAAAGAACAACTATTCTGTCATCAGAGAACAGGACCCTTACTCTCAACAAAGACTTCAGCATTAACACTCTTTCATGAAGATAATAATGCAGAAAACAATTAACTCTAATTGACAGAAAACAAAGCCACCTAGTTCCTTTCTTTCTAAGCAGGAGCCTTGAGCTTTACCTCTGTTTAGCACACTTGTGAGGTTGAAGTTTACAGAGAACAGAACAGTCTGATCCCTTCCTTTCTGAGCAGGGATTACTAACCCAGTTCTGGCTAGCATTAATAAAGATCTATAGAAAACAGGGTGTTTTGGTTCCTTCCTTTCTGAGTAGGGACCCTTAACCCTATCCCTGATTAACACACTTGCAGGGGGAAATGAAATCTACAGAGGACAAGGTGTTGTGATTCCTTCCTGTCTGAGTAGGAACCTTTTAACCAATTCTCTGACTAGCACACTTGCTGAAGGAAATGAAACCTACAGAGATCGAGGGAATCGGATTCCTTCCTTTCTGAGCAGGAACCTCTTAATCGAACCTCTGGCTAGCACACAGCAGGAAATGAAATCTACAAAGGGCAAGGTGTTGTGATTCCTTCCTGTCTGAGTAGGAACCTTTGAACCAAACCTCTGACTAGCACACTTGCAGCAGTAAACAAATCCTACAGAGGGTATGATGTTCCAATTCCTTTCTGTTTGAGCAGGAACCTTTAATCAATTCTCTGCTAGCATAAAATCATCACACAAGGTTGCTGGTAAAAGAATCTCAAATTTCATTCATTAAACTAAGACAGAGTCAGTAGTGTTTCAGC
>JZKD02S2443114.1:0-18635 GCA_000966675.3 Picea glauca
CCGCCATGAAAAACACGTCAAGAAAGCAATCCCAAAGAAAAAACCTGGAGGCCGGAAGAATCAGGTCAGAGCGGTACAAAGCTCTCACATAAACACAACAAGATAGCAGTGACACCAAAGTAAACCCCATCCTACAAACACCAAAAAAGGAGAAACCAAAAGGATGCACACCCTCAAAAATGACCTCAAAGTGTCTTCGCATCAACACTGCACACTCTTAGAATGGACCTCAAAGCTCCGGCCAAAGCCCCCATCTGATATGAGGAAGAGAGAGTCATCGACACCCTCCATAAGGACCTCGATCTGAGCATACATCAAACCCTGAACGAACCAACATAACCAGAGAGAGGAACTGCAAACAAGAGTGAGTAAAACCCCCAAAAAACCTTACCGAGAGCGAACTTCAATGAAAGCCTCCAAAGAAAACCCATATGCAGGACAAACCAGGTCAGAGTGACACACATTCCTTTCAAAAAGAGAGGCTCCAAAACTCCGAACCCTGACTTCAAATAATCAAAACTTGACATCAAAAACTTGGAAACCAGAACCAGGGAGCAGAGGGTATACATCACTAGACTTTGAAAAATGTCCCTGATACTAGAGAGGGTGATCAAAAGGAGACAACATAGATGACCACCAAAAGAGAGGGGCCACCCATAGAGAAAAAACCAGTGCCAAAAAAGGATGGCCGCAAAGAAAACCCCAGGTCACCAAAGTAGAAGATCTACTCGAAAAAACCAAACCTAGATCCACGCAATAGACGAGCTAATCTGCATAAGACCATATCAAAAGGAGAAACAAACTTCGCACCCACCACAAACCACCGAATCAAGGTACTGCACAAACATTCTACACAATAGTGGACATCGACAAGGGTTCAGACAACGATAATGGACGATGATCAAAGGCAAGATCCAATCCACATGATTCGAGGCAATAGTTCAGAAGCGGATCCACAGATCCCAAACGCAACACATCGGATCCTCAACTTGCATCCTAGAAAACTTGCAAAAAAAAACATGAAAACTGGGAAGGAAACGTCCCAAACTNGGAGGCCAGAAGAATCAGGTCAGAGCGGTACAAAGCTCTCACATAAACACAACAAGATAGCAGTGACACCAAAGTAAACCCCATCCTACAAACACCAGAAAAGGAGAAACCAAAAGGATGCACACCCTCAAAAAGGACCTCAAAGTGTCTTCGCATCAACACTGCACACTCTTAGAATGGACCTCAAAGCTCCGGCCAAATCCCCCATCTGATATGAGGAAGAGAGAGTCATCGACACCCTCCATAAGGACCTCGATCTGAGCATACATCAAACCCTGAACGAACCAACATAACCAGAGAGAGGAACTGCAAACAAGAGTGAGTAAAACCCCCAAAAAACCTTACCGAGAGCGAACTTCAATGAAAGCCTCCAAAGAAAACCCATATGCAGGACAAACCAGGTCAGAGTGACACACATTCCTTTCAAAAAGAGAGGCTCCAAAACTCCGAACCCTGACTTCAAATAATCAAAACTCGAGATCAAAAACTTGGAAACCAGAACCAGGGAGCAGAGGGTATACATCACTAGACTTTGAAAAATGTCCCTGATACTAGAGAGGGTGATCAAAAGGAGACAACATAGATGACCACCCAAAGAGAGGGGCCACCCACAGAGAAAAAACCAGTGCCAAAAAAGGATGGCCGCAAAGAAAACCCCAAGTCACCAAAGTAGAAGATCTACTCGAAAAAACCAAACCTAGATCCACGCAATAGACGAGCTGATCTGCATAAGACCATATCAAAAGGAGAAACAAACTCCGCACCCACCACAAACCACCGAATCAAGGTAGTGCACAAACATTCTACACAATAGTGGACATCGACAAGGGTTCAGACAACGATAATGGACGATGATCAAAGGCAAGATCCAATCCACATGATTCGAGGCAATAGTTCAGAAGCAGATCCACAGATCCCAAACGCAACACATCGGATCCTCAACTTGCATCCTAGAAAACTTGCAAAAAAAAACATGAAAACTGGGAAGGAAACGTCCCAAACAACTAGACGCGGAGAATAACAACTCGGGTTGCTGCTAGGAGAATCCTAGCCGCAACCCCAATTAATCCAATGCATTCATATATATAAGAGGGAACTTGGAAGTCATGTAAACATTCATAATCGCCCCATATATATATATAAGAGGGAACTTGGAGTCATGTAATACCTATATACATGACATCTAACCTTATTAATTATCAACATTAGTGTAGTGGAACCAACAACAAGAGCATCATATAGACCCATTAAGGGCACAACATGTCACTCCAAGGATTTGAACCTGGGTGGGGAGGATAACAATCATTCCTCCCAACCACCCAAGCTACATCCAATGGACATTATATATATATATATACATATATATGCTTGACAATGATCTTATCACCTCTGTTGATTCTATCTATCGTACTATCCTTCCTCACCTCCAACCCTTACCCCCAAATCTTTCCTCTCCAACCAATAACATGCTACATCGATATCATTGATCTACCCATTCTTGGTTCATCTGATGCTGCCCACCAAAAATGGCTAAATGCAGAAACCATATTTCAGGCAAGCGATCGTGTGGGCTCACATGATTCATTATTACTCATGTCAAAACACAAAGAACCAAAGCAATCACATATACTTACCTGAACCCAGGAAGGGCTAATTGGCGAGCATGCACTTCAATTCCGCTTCAATCAGGCACACTATGGGTAAATCGAACTACACTCGATATCACGTCTTGTATACCATAGACTCATATATAGTGAATTGCCTTATATATATCGACTCTATTTTAAGCACAAAAGTAAGTACACAACTCCTTTATTGTAGAAAGTTCCTTTTCCCCAATCATGTTATTAGTTATATGCTCTTAAAAACACAAAAGTTATGAAATTGAGCTTTGTTTAAGCTCTCTATGACCAAGGTTTCTATCCTAGCTATGGCCTCTTGTTAAAGGTTTTGATACTTGTTAGGACGTCCTTTTTTGTGTTACTTGAGTTTGTTGAACTATTCAATGTTAGGGTCTTATTCTAACTTCCTTACTTTAAGCTATTTAGGAGTTAACCAATCTTTTTTGAATAAGATTCATTAGATAATAGTGAATAGTTATTTAATGTAAAATGGTCATCTTTATTAAATAAGGTTCATTAGATAGTTGACTCTTATTAATGATGGGATGCTTATTAGGATTTTTCTATTGAGAATCTATTTAAAGAGCTAGGAGGTTATGGAATGTTTTGTCAAGTTTTGTTGTATTTCGAGGCTTGCTTAGTGAAAGGTTGCCCCACTTTAAGAGGCAAGTGAACATTGTTTTCTTTCTTTTGATAATCATAATACAAGAGTATATTTCACATATTTTATCATTTATAATCTCGGTATACCTAGTTTGTGTTTCAAGTCTAAGAGTTAAGGAACACTACAAGTGGTATCAAATCTCTTTTCTAAGTTAGCATGCCTCCATATTTTAGATTTTTTTTTTAGGCAAGAGATGTGTTCTAACGTCTATAAATAACATAGAGATAAGTCATTTGATAGGTAAACCTATAACTAGGGAAGAATACCTACAAAAAATACAAGTCGTGTCACCTAGTTGGATATCGCTGTAACCTAGTTGGATACTGTTGTAACCTCTATTGGTACCTCTCCAAGTAGTACCACATCAAATGACACATGTATACAAAATTGGCTTCCACGTACCCTAGGGTATATTGAAATCTATTTAAGAGAACTTGAAACTAGCCTTACATAAACTTGTGTCTGTCCTATTTCTATAGTACAATAAGAAAAAAAATCGAGGAGATAATTCTCACATACCAAGGCATCAGGTAGTATGGGTAAGGGTGTGGTATACCCTCCTTAGTTAGTGTTTGAAATATTTAGCCAAGTACTATTGTTGGAAACCCTTTGGTATATCATAGAGATATAACACTCGACACTCCATTGTCCTGAAGACCATGGAAACCTTAGCCTATAGAGTCCACCAACAAAATTCCTATATCTTTGCATCTAGAAGGAATTTGGAAATTTTATCAATATATAGTCAATTGGCAGTAATACTCCCACTAGTATAAAAAAAGAAGTCTTGGTCATGAAAACGCCATTGCGGGAGACCTATATCAAAGTATTCCTTGTGTTGTGTTGATCATGAAGGTACACCTCTTTACTAACCTTTTTGTTTGTGTGAACCCACCATACACTTTTTGGTGATATCTACCAAAAGACTCTCCTCTAGCTCCCAGTCGTATTGAGCTAAGTCAGGGATAACACTTCAACATGCTCTTAAGTGGTCCCATGGCCCATAATTACAACATGGAAAACAAAAAGGATCTACAAACTAAGTACTAGAAGCTTTCTAACTCACTTTCTTAGCTTCAGGAAACGATTAATCACCAAAGGATTGAAATATCCTCACATGTTTCCCAACAAATTTCCAACTAGAAGGTAGAGCTCAAAGAATGACTAGGCTTGCTATTGGCTCTCTAGAAAATACAAGGGCTTAAACCCCACATAGATACACCCATGGGGGACTCTTTAGTAGACAACGAGTTACACCCTAATACATTCTTTTAGGGTAACCATAGTCATCACATACCATTTTACAATCATAATTTGTGGCACCACTTTCCAAAAGTGGATATAAATAAGTTTGATGTTTTTGGTCCATCATGTTCGATTACCCAAATGGAACACTATTTCTCTCTCCAAGGCATTATTAATGACCTAAAGAAACTTAAAGTGGGGGATATTATATTTGGATTTAGAATGTTGGCAATGATGGAAATGCTATAATAAATCTTATGGAGGTTACATTGCTTGGACCCAATTTGTGAAGGCCATTTATGGTCATTTTGAATGTGACACACTATTTGGGATGATCGAGAAAATTATGTCAAATAGGTAGATTTATTGAATTTATCCCAGCCTTTGAGGAATTGGTAATCTGCATAAAGTGCCTATTCGATTTCTTTTTAAAGAATGTTTCATTACTGGTTTCAAGGAGGAAATTAGAGCACAAGTCATGATGTAGCACCCAACCACATAGATGGATGCTTGTGAAAGATATAAAGAAGTTGAGATGGTGATCAATGGCCAAACTAAAATACTTTCATTCACTACTTGCACTGGCCCTCTAAACTAGCCATAGCCCCTCCACTTCTCAATTATTGAGATTCCAAAACTTGTTCTAGGAAGAGATGGTGGAACACCAACAACTTAGACTTTACTATAATTGTGATTAGCAATATTATGAAGTGCACAAATGTAAATAACATAAGTTATTTCAAATGGACATATCCCCACAATACCACTCGGAAGACACCAATGACCCAACATTAGACGACACAACCTCTCACATGGAAGAAGAAACCACCTTGCAAGCTCTTTGCGAGGAATCCCAAATTTCTTTCCATGCCTTATCAGGTTTTTCAACACCCCAAACTTTGTAGTTGATTGGTTACATCAAGCATCCCAAAGTGATTGTTTTGATTGACAACAACAACAACACACATTTTTATTCATAGGAGAGTGGCAAAAGAAGCTCATTATTATGTTTGTGCTATAACTAATTTTTAAATTATGATAACCAATGATGGTATGATGGAATGTGGTGGCCGTTATGAAAATGTAAAACTTCAAATGGACAAGTGTTATCTCAAATCTTACATGTTTCCTATTGAAATTGATGGTTTCCATGTAGTTCTCAGGGTAGAATGGTTACGCACTTTGGGCTCTGTCAACATGGATTTCAAGGATTTATACATGAGATTCACTAAGGAAGGGTAGAAACATACCCTTAATGGCCTTACATCTGACTCCCTTGAAATTATTACCTCTCATCGTATGGAAAATTTATTGAAGAGAGGCCACTCAAACTTTATTACGTAGTTCAATGCCATAAAAATAACGGACAACCCCTCATAGGTTATTCACTTTGATATGTAGCTTGTCCTCTCTAAACATCAATAGGTATTCAAAACACCCCAAGGTTTACCACCTTCACATGGGGAGCATGACCATGTTATTCTCCTAATCCTAGGTAATCAACCACCCAATTTGTCCTTATAGGCACCCTTTTGCACAAAAGAATGAAACAAAAAAAATCATTTAGGAATTGTTGGACAATGGATTCATATGTATTAGTACCAACACTTACTCATCACTGTTGGCCATAGTATTAAATAAGGAAGGAAATTGGTGCATGTGTTATGATTTACAAGCTCTCAATAAATTGACCATCAAGGCCAAATTTCCGATCCCAATTATTGATTATCTCTTGGATGAACTTCATGAAACCAATTTTTTCACTAAAATTAACTTTCGTTTTGGTTACCATCAAATATGGATGAAAGAGGCAGATGTTCCTAAGATAAATTTCCACACACATTAACGTCATTGTGAGTCTTTAGTGATTCCATTTAGCCTCTACAATGCTCCATCCACTTTCTATAGCCTCATGAACAAAAACTTTCGACCCTTCATACACAACTTTGTGCTGGTATTCTTTGATGATACCTTGATCTACAATAAAACCTAGGAATCCCACATAGAACATGATGATAGAGCCTTGCAACTCCCATGGGACCGCCAACGATTCCTGAAACATTTCAAATGTGCTTTCGGGGATTCAGAGGTTGAATACTTGGGTGACATTGTAAGTTAGGATGGAGTACAAGTAGATTCTAAGAAAGTCGTGGCTATGCAAGATTGGCCCTGCCCCAAGACCATAAAGAGCTTGCATGGATTTTTAGAAATTACAAGCTACTATAGGAAGTTTGTGAAAATTTATGGAAAAAGTGTTTCTCTCTTAACTTAACTACTAAAAGAGAATGCCTTTGCATGGAGAAAGGTAGTTGAGTAGGTATACTCATCTTTAAAGGATGCTATGTGCACTATTTCAATATTAGTAGTGATGGTTTTACTGAGACTTTGTCTTGGAATGTGATTCCTTGGGTAGAGATCTAGGAGTGGTCTTGATGCAAGGGAACCCCTTGGAATTCACCATTAAGCATTTGTGTGACTGCAATTTGGGTACATCCACATATGAGAAAGAGATGATGGTCATTCTTCATGCAATTGAGACTTGACACCCATATCTCATATGGAGGCATTTTTAGATCAATATTGACCATCATAATCTAAAGTATTTTCTAGAACAAAGGCTATCCTCATCAGAGAAACATAATTGGGCCACTAATATGTTGGGATATTATTACGAGATTATATATAAGTAGGGTACATAAAATGTGGTGGTTGATGCTTTATCAAGGAAATTTGAGGAAGAGGGATCCCTCTTTGCTTTATCCTTACCCATTCTGATTTGGATCAAGGAAGCTTGTCAAGAATAGATAGAAAATGAAATTATAGTTAAACTCATCCAATGGATTCAGGAAGATCCCAACCCTCATGAAGGGTATGCATGGCAACATGACACATTGAGGTCTAAAGGGTACATTGTTCTGGTAAAGAATTTCACCTTAAAACAAAGGTTCTTATAGGAGTTACATTCGTCACCTACAACGGGTCACTATGGTTTTCATAAAACTTATGAAAGAGATAAGTGATCGTTCTATTCGAAAGGTATGAAAACATACATCTAGCATTTTGTAGCAGCCTGTGACACTTGCCAAATAAGCAAGGGTGAGACAGTGAATATGCCAACGACATTGCAACCACTATCGATCCCATGACATATATGGATCAATATATCTATGTATTTTACAGTGGAACTCCTAAGAATTGGTGACAAATTAGTGATTAAGGTGGTAGTCCATCGTTTTTCCAAATATGCTCATTTTTTCCCTTATCGCACTCATTTACCCCCTCTTTAGTGGAGCAAGTATTCATGGATTAGATTTTTAAGGTATGTGGCATGCCCACTTCCATTGTCTAGGATCAAGATCCCACATTCATAAGAAATTTTTGATAGTTGTTGTTTAAACTTCAGAGTACCCAACTAAACATGAACATCACATATCATCCCCAAACTGAGGATCAAACCAAAGTGGTCAACATGTGTTTAGAAACCCATTTGTGATGCTTCACTTCTAAAACATTGCATCAATGGGAACATTGGCTTCCCCTAACATAATGGTGGTACAATACCACTTATCATGGAGATACCAAAATGACACCATATGAATCTATCTATGGCTAAAAACCCTCGTCAATGACTTCCTATTTAGCAGGAACCTCTAAGGTTCATGTAGTGGATAACACACTTCACACTAGAGATGCCATTCTACACACACTCAAGGACAATTTGGTTATGGCTCAAAATAGAATGAAATAACAAATTGGCCAACATCACTCAAAAGTGTTCGCTTGTAGAAGGGGATTAGATGTTTCTTTGTCTTCAACCCTATAAACAAACATCACACAAAGATATAATCCACTAGAAACTAGCACCAAAGTTTTATGGACCTTATAATATCATCCAATGCATTGGACACATGGTCTATATGTTGGCTCTTCTATCCCATTCCAAGATTCATCCAATATTTCATGTGTATTTCCTAAAAAAGGTCGTGGGATTGAATTACAAGGTGCAAACCAATTTACCAGAACTTGGTGAAGAAGGCTCCATTTGGCCCTAGTTGGAAGCAATATTGGATACAAGAGAGCATCACTTGTGCTAGCGCATGGTCCTAGGAGTATTGATCCAATGGAAATATATGTAACTAGAAGATGCCAAATGGAAACCAACAACAATTCCACAACAATTTCTTCAACTACAACCTTGAGGAAACCACTACTTTTGAAGGGGGAGGGAATGCTAGGGTTCTACCCTAACCTCCCTACTTTAGGTTACCTTGGAGTTAGTAAACTAATGTATGGAACCATCTTCTTTTAATAATGACCATTAGATAATAGTGGATAGTTATTTAATGTGAAATGGTCCTCTTTGTTAAATAAGGCTCACTAGGTAGTTGGTACTTGTTAATAATGAGACCACACATAGTAAGAGTTTTGGTAATGAGAATGTATTTAAAGAGCTAGGAGGCTATGGAATGTTTTGTTGAGTATAGTTGTATTTAAAGATTTTCTCAGTGAAAGGTTTCCCCACCTTAAGAGGTAAGTGAGCATCACTTTATTTCTTCTAATTATCTTAATACAAGGGCATATTTCACATATTCGCTAATATTTATTTCTTATATCTTGTTTTTTGCATTTATAATCTTTGAATACCTAGTTTGTATTTCAAGTCTAAGGGTTAAGGAACACTACAATTAGTGTCATGTTTTCTCTCATGGAACTCGATGTTGGTTCGTCCATGGTTGTGGACCTAGATTGATCCATCCTAAGACTCAAATGGCACCCATAAACTAGTGTATAGTCCGAATTGACTCCTTGGTCGAATCTTAGTGGAATTTTTTTTTAGTCAACTTCCCTCACAACACTTCAGTCAACCACCATTGGACTTAGTCGACCCGCACAAACTTTAGTAAGGATTGATAACCCTGTTAACACATAAGATTGATCATGTCAAGGAGAATTTATGGTTTTCAGAGCCTACAATTTAACCATTTCTCGAGGGATTATGTCATACCATAAAGTAACAACCTCCTCAAAGTGTGCAAGCTATATTTGAGTTGGCCCTGCGAACTGGCACTATGAACTAGTTAAGGATGAGTGTTGTAGCTTGGATAGGTTGCATGTACTCACGTTCAGACTTATCAACATCCATAGTAGCCTTAGGACCATCAGGCACTCCGTGAGATTTTTTGTCTTGTTTGGAGGTCAGGAAAGGAGTATGGCCGCTTGTTTTCTCTTGGCGCTGTGAACTGTCAGAGGCACTGCGAACTCGTTGACGGAGGCATTGCGAACTCATTTCATGTAGCATATGCGTCTAAATATTTGATCATAACTCCAAAACGATGATGCGGGTTTTTCTTAAATTTTTTGTGGAAGATAATGATAATGTCATTGACTTGTTGTCCACATTTAAGCCTGACCCAGTTTGTAATTAGAGAGATATAATTAAAACATCAGTGCGCTGCAAACTGGTGTTGCAAACTCTCTGTTTTGCATAGTTGTTGGATATTCACCTTGTTTAGAGGTTTCCACTTGTCAAGGAAGGTTCGAATGGTCTCCTAGGAGTTTGTTGGACATGTTTTGCATCTCCATATCAATCAAGATGACTTGTTTCAAAAGACATTTATCATCATAGACAAAATCCCCAAAAACTAGGAATTTGTTAGGCTTTTGTTGGAATCTTTTGTAACAAGACTCCTAAATGGAAGAGGATCCTACGTAACTCCTTGGTTTTGACCTCCTTATGGTAGATAGATTATTGATTATAAATGAAAGAGTTTTTGATGAGAAAATGTTGGATTCACGAGCCAAGAGAGGAGAGAGCTGGAGGAGTAGTTTTAATTTATCATTTGTAAGCCCGAGGGCATGTTTGTAATGGCATTTTATGCCATTAAAGATTCATGAGAGATGTTATCAGATTGTCTTCTGTGTTTTTCCATTTATTTTTTATTTTCTTGTTTGAAAATATTGCAGGTTTTGAGGATCATAACTGCCATTGATGGATGGATTCATGAACAACAAAGGATTTGTTGTAGCTTTCTCATTTAATCATTGTTTATTGTCAAAGCAATCTCTATCTATTTGCAGAAAGGATATATGTACAATGGATGTTCTTCCTTTTGTCATATTCCCCATGCTTCTACTCATCATTATATATCCATTTTGTCTGATATACAATTTGATTTCCTTTGATTTGTAGGATGTTGTGACTCCTTGTCCAATGGAATGCCTCTACAAATAATTTGTTTCCCTCCCTCTTCTTTCCCAGTCTTGCTGATCCACCTACTCAACCAATTTAATCCATTTATATTCTGATGGGTATTGGGATTTCACTTACAACAGTCTAAGTGTGACTCTCAGTGCTAACATTTTTGGCACTGTTACCGGGGACGACAATGAAGAAACCTTCCCTGGGTGAACTATGATGATTAGATCTAGCTTTGGATGGTGAATTGAAGTTATAAACTTCTAGACTGCTTATTTTTCACCATGGCGACTCCACTGTTCAGATATCTGTTGACGAATCCACTATTCATATATCTATTGGCAACTCCACTATTTTGAAATGGACAAGATCCTAGCTCAGAGGTATTCTTTTTGTGATTTTTCAAAGATAGTTGGTTTTCCAAATCCAATGCCTAGTAGAGATGAATGGAAAGCTTGCCTTCCCATATTTAGAGGAGAAGATTGGGAAGTACCAGCTGAACGGAAAGCTTGCCTTCCCATATTTAGAGGAGAAGATTGGGAAGTACCAGCTGAACACTTGCTAGATTTCCATGATTTTATTCATCGATTTCAGATCATGCATGAGGATGTTCAGGTCAAGATTTTCAGGTACTCATTAGAGGGAACAACTCGTGACTAGTTCTGATCTCTTCCAATTGCTAGTATCAACTCTTTGACATGTTTTCATGTTGCTTTTAATTTTTTTTGTAAGGAGTGTTTTTTTGCTGAACATCTTTATGAAAAATGGTGTGATGAGTTTTCTTTACTTTGTAAAGACTTTTCTTGTCATCGAAAGCATACTTGTGATGAAGAATTTTCCATAGAAGAAAATAATTTTCATGATGATCAAGAGGTTTTGAATGATCTTCATTATGATATTCCTTCACAAGAAAATGGACTAGAATCAGATAGACATGTCTCTGGTACACTACTTGTTGACAACTCTCATTTTTAGCTTGATTATTACAAATGTAAAAATGAGTTAATCCTAGCTATAGATCTTGAGATCCCATTTCATATTCACCCATATTCACTTGAAATTGGTGAAAAGAGTGGAAATATGTTGCAACAGTTTTCAAGCCAGCCTATGCTTGAATCAACCATGGAGGAATTCTTTGATGAGCCACAACAAGTTTTGTACGGATTTCAAGATCATGTTGCTATCTATATGGAGATGTTTTGCAACAATAGATTTTCAATTGTTGTCTTCATAAGAACAAAGTTCCTGGATTGTAAGTATGATTTTTCAAGGAAGTATGTGTGGCTGTCATTATGTCTCTATTGTTACTTAGTGCTCAGTTGTTGATGGGTGTTATATATGCACTAAAAACACACTAAAAAACCCTCAATTAAATTGTCAACCCGGGGTAAGTAAACTTAGAGTTGTAGCAAAATATATGCTAAAGGTAGAAGGCTGGTAGGAGTATAGTCTAACTAAGGAAGGTAGCTATATAAGGCTAATCTACTCAAACAAAACTATCTAATGGGCAAAACCTATTAAGCAATTGGAAACTAGGTAACCTAAGTATTCTTTTGGGCCAAGGGTCGATGGATAGTTCCTAAGAAAGCAAATGAAAACTCGATGTAAAACAAACAATAAGCAAAAGAAAACTACCAAGCATAATAAGCAAATGACAAAAGAAAACTTCTTTAACTTGCCAACCTACATTCAATGAGCAACTACCCTATGGAAGAAAAGAAATAAGCAAGTAAGCAAAAACACCTATCTAACCTATTAAAGGAAATAGACAAGTAAACAAAGACACCTAACTAACCTACTAAAGAAAAAGACAAGTAAGTAAAGGCACCTAACTAACCTACGAAATCAAAAGACAAGTAAACAAAGGCAACTAACTACTGCAAGCAAAACTTCTCATTGAACAACTATCTAGCCTAAGAGGCAAGTGGACTACATGCCTAATGCAAAACTATTTTTAATGCGTGAAAGGAAATCTAAATGCTCAATGCAATGCATGAAATGAAATCTATTCTATTGAAAGCAATAAAGATTAACAACTAATTCTTAATCTATGATAAACAAACTACTATCTAATCTATCAAAGAAAAGTTTATCTATCCTACAACATCAAATAAGACTATTTTCTAAACTATGAAAGCATGAAACTATCTCTTCTACGAAAACAAGAAACTGTTTTCTAATCTATGAAATTCAAATGCATTCTATACTAATATAAGGAAACTTATACTATACTAAATTTAGTCATTAATTACAACTTGAAATTGCAATCTAAATCTAAGAAAGAAATTACATAACATAAACTAAACTAGCTCTATCTTAACAATTCAAAATGTAATAAGGAAAATGCTTAAAACAAAAATTAAAGCATGGCAAAGTAAACTAATGAATAAATTAATCAACAACTAATTAAGAAAAATCTAATTAACAATTGAATAGGCAATAAAAACTGAAACCAACCCTATCCATCCACCGAAGCCTTGGTTAAAGAAAACATAAACTAAAAATCTGTTCTACTCTGTTTTAATTCTTATTTTAAATCAAATTTCAAAAGCATGAATAAAATGTAATCTAATATCTACTTGCACACGGGGTTGGTAGATGAATTTGCAAATTCGTCTCTAATCTACGAGATTAATGCATTCTAACACACTTCGTCATTCTAACCTGCAAAAGGGAATCAAAACAATTTAAACTACAACAACAAACTAATTAATAATTTGATAATGCATGTACATGAAATAAAGAGACAAATAAATCATAAAATGCATGAACAACACAGAGAGAGTTACCGAGAGAGTTACCAGATTGTTGGTGGGCCCCTCAGCAAGTCGTGGTCACTCCCTAAAAGCACACCACGAGCTCAACAAAAGGAATCCACCATTAAAACGTAGAAACACAGTTCTTGCATAATTCTGGCAATGTAAAATATCAAAACAGAGTAAAAACATATTTCTAGCTATCACACTGATGTATATGATGCTTAGCTTATGTCTGACCACCTCGATGGTATTTATAATGTTTACAGGCTAAGTGGTCGACCACAGGAGGTTCAAACTACTTCTAAAATTGGAAAATTTCATTAATGGTGCCTTAATTGCCGAAACAGAGCTACCCAATAATCACTCACCATAACAACCCAAAATCGAGTTGTCAAGAGTTCAGTAGCTGGAGGGGATAAGCACGAAAAAAACCCATTTTTTCCGATTTTCCCATCACTGGCCACCAATATCATAACCACCAAGTCACCCTACGTTTTTGTGCAGGAAGAGGTGCTGGACGGAGTGCCAGATGCTGAATTGAGAACCACGAACTGCTCTTAATCCATTTACAATTTTAGGAAACGACCCAAGCGGAAACTAATGGGCATACTGCGCACAAAACCCATGTGCCGGATTTTTCAGATTCCACTTCATCCTCCCCAAAATTAATGTTTAATTTTGTTGTCTGTAATAGTGCCGAATGAAGTACTGGAACGAGTGTTGGAAGCAGAAACGTAGTGCATTGGCGCAAATGACAACTCAATGTTTCATGCTCTCTAAGTTTGCACTGGAGGGTTTGGAGTTTTTGGAGGCTGTTGATGACATGTGAGGAAGCCTTGATATGTATATTATACCCTTGATTCTTTAAACCATTCAAAACAACAATTTTACCTCTGCAAAATTAGTTCCAAAAGTGACTTTCCATAAGCGCAACAATTCTGACCTGGCGAAATTGTGAAAAATAAGTATCAAAGTGACACCTATAAATACAATACAGTAAAATCTATGTAAAAAATGAGATAGGTTTTTGTTTTTGAATATGTCCTTGACAAAAACCTCTCTTGGTTTTCAAAAATTCACTTTTAGTTGTTAGGAAAACACGCCAAGAAAACATGACTAAAACAGGAAAAACAAAGTGTTTTATTTTTTGAAAGAATAGGTCTCTAAGATGATAGAATATATCCCAAACCATAAAGTATATTAAAAAACTGAGAGAGGTTATTGTATTTTGGTATGTTAGGAACAAAAACCTTCTCCAGGTTTCAAAATTAGTTTCCCATTTGTTTAGAATCCCAGCTTGAAGGTGGTTACTCAAAACTTGCAGAAGCGCAATGTGCTCTTTGATAGGGATTTTGGAGGCCTTCCAAGAGGATTTTTGGGCTTAAAGTTGTATGGGTGTAAAGGTTATGATGTATTTTACACAATGTAACCATCAAGCACTTCAAATGACTTCTCCAAACCTTTGAAAAACTGACTTGAAGTCGAACTGTCCAAATGTGCATAAACCCTCCTATAGTGACTGTATTTGGGGGATTTCTCTCAAACAATAAAACCTGTACATACAATGAAGGAGGTTTTTGTTTATTGGTCTATTATTGACAAACACCTCTTTCAAGTTTGTCAAATTCATCTTCCTTAATTCAAAAACCAATTTTTAAGTAGAACTTTGACCAAGACAATCATTTGAAAATTTATGACAAGGAATGATGACATGACCATGATGAGAATTTATTACCTTGGATGAGTGGAGGGAGTAGTAATGACACCTAGACACACCAATGACATGTTTACAACCAAGATATGTCAAATTGTATTTGAGAATTTTATCTTGAAAATATAACAATTTGATCTAATAATCCTATCAATCACATGAAAGGGTAAATTTGAACACTGGTGACTAAGAGAAATGACAAATACTAAAAAAAGGCTTGGTTTCTACTGGTAGGCATGGTGAACATGAGAATTGTTATTGTCTATCATCAATATGTAAAAATTCAAACAACTAATCCTCTTTTCATAAGCTTGGAATATAGATGACAGTAAGTATTTAGCAGTTGTAATCGCTCTGTATTTGTCATAAAGAGTAGTTAAGTATAAGCAGTCTTCTATAGAATAAACATAAGAATGCACAGGAGCTTATAAAACACCCAATGATGTGAGAAGTATATAATTTATCATACCAATACAAACAATTGCTGATATAATATCCCAAGACTTTGTAAAAAGACAGTGTGACAAAATTTTGACAGAAATCCTACTTCCTCTTCTCATGGGTTTGTTATACAAATGGGCAATACTTAGCATTTTTATCTTAGGAAAACTCCTCCCAGACTGAAGATATGGAATGTCCTCATGCCATGAATTAGAAATAGGCTTCTTGGTCTTTTTTCTCGATGAGGCTGCAGGGGTATCAACAAGTTTCTCTGATAAAGGAATAGCTTGAGCATGAGGGTTTGGGTGGAGTAACAGTCCCTAGATCAAGAGTCTTCTTGCTAGTCTTGATTGAGAAGATGAGGGTTTGCAAATTGGTAAATGAACTCATCCCACGCTTTCTCCTGTTTTTCCAACTCGGCTAAGACAAGTAGTTTGATAAGGCCATGGTGAAATGGGTTGTTATGGGAATTGGTTACATCCTTTCTCACTTGGGAAGACATCTTCTCTAGACTCTTCAAGAAGTAAAAGGGAAAGTTACAATGGCTTATGGAACTAAAAGTGAGTTAATAATTGAAATTGATAGGCTTTAAAGACGGAATATCTACCTTCACATGTAATCAATCCGGTGATGACTATGAGAGGGTTGATTAGCTCCTCTTTTATCCACTTCTTGGAGTATCTCTTAGCTCCAGAGATGTTCTGAAATTCAGTTTTGAAAACCTTATTATAACTTGCTCTTGGCAACTGGTGGTGTTTAAATCAACGATCTCCAACTTTTGGGATCTTTGTGGCTGAGGAAATTGATTCCTCAGAGGCCACAGACATAGTGAATAGGAGTTGAGGAAGGCTAAGAGTGTTCCATTGTTGTTGATTTTGCCACCATGTTCACTCAATCCACTTGCATAGAACATGTAATGTCAAACCTACAATGAACAACCTGTAACAAAAATGTAATGTCAAACCTACAATGAACAACTTGTAACAAAAATAAACAAACAGAGTGGTCTGTTAAGGACATACACAACAATTTATAGCACACAGGAGTTAGCATTTCAAGATAAAATGACTGCTGATGTAATAACCTGTATCATGAAAATAATACAATTTTTTTACAAAGATTTACTTCTTTAGGCAATGATCATTTGTCAACTCATGAACCCCTCCTCCACACCTAAGTATTGTGACACCTCACAATCAAAAGTATAGGAAACTAGTCAATATCCCCCAATAGTCGAAGATTTATAGTATGTCAAGTGTAAAGATAAAATTTCACAGATTGGTCTGATGAGACGGTTAGAAGATGACCCACCTATAGGATAAGAGATCCTATATATAGATAAGAAGAGTAGGCAAGAGAGTTTCAAGATAGTCTCAGAGTTAGTTCCCAATGGAAACTTTATGGAGTTAATTAACCTTAGCTTAACCATACATACTTCATGTCATCTTTGTCTGCAAGTAATGTCGTACATTAGGACAAGTTTAAATTTATTATTTATTTATGGCAGATTACCATCCTCCCTAGGTAGAATGCCCCGCTGCCAGCAAGCCTGTTTAGTACTACGACGGGTTTACCTATTCATACCACAGGCTGGTACCCGCTACCAGCAAACCTGTTCAGTATCCCGATGGGTTAGCCTCTTAAACCCTCAAACAATGGCCCTCCATCCTTTAAGATTTTAGTATAAGATTGCTTATGCAAGAAGATGGGGGAACAACTCCGAAGACAACTTTTTCTTTCTATTTTTCTCAATTGGGATGGTATTTATGTTGGAGGATGACTTTCCGTTATATTACTTAGTGATTGTCCCGATGTAAGGGGTACTTAAGTAGATGTGGCCTATCTAAATATATGACATAATCAAGCTATTTAGTGTGTAGTGGATGGTACCATTGAGAAAGAACAGAAATGTATCTCTAGGCTCAACTTACTTTCTTCCTTTGTAGTTATTGTGATGTTTCCATGAATAACCGCTAATTAGACCTCCTTTTTACTCTTTGATAAAGACACTTGACTCACTTACTCAGGTTTCTTGGAAAACCTGTACGAGAGACCTCTAAGCTTGATGGTTACGGTGTCACTTCCTTATACAGTGGTGAAGAGTTTCAAGAGCCACTGCTTTGGAATGCCTTAAGAACAAGAAGATGAAAGTCTTTGCAAAAACATGGCTAATTACAACAACTCATTATTCATTTGATGTTTAACAGACAACAGGGTTCAAGTGTAACAATGTTTTGAAGAAAAATCCTTCTTTTATATTTCCTTGAACTGTCTACTCCTGGTGAGATAAATACCTATAAAGATCTCTAAAACTGTTTGCAAAAACCACACTCTAAAATATAATAAATTAATGAGATCAATGAGATTAAGTCATAGGAACATGTATCTCATAGTTCTTAAAAAAAATGTAAAATGAGGTTGCATTAGACTCTAAGCTAAACTAACAATATGCATCTTTTATTTACTATCCTACCCTACCTAAAAAGAAAAGGGAACATATTTATTCAAGTGTAAGAGCTCTTCCAATGTAACCATGTGTGGAGCAAGATAAGAAACATACTCATATCCATATATGAAAAATTTACCGTAGTGATTACATGGTTATGAAGAATCAACTAACCTACTTGTTTTGGCATCAGAAGGTGTTGAAGAAGAGAATAGTACTGTGGCCTGATGACCTCTTGAAACCAAATTTCAATGTAATCTTGATGTTTATCAACAGTAATTTCTATGCTCTCCTTCATCATGCTATGCCGATCCTCTTCTTTTGGATGATTGATTTCTGAAGTACATAAAGGATCTGTTGAGATGGATGTTGAGAACTCCTCAATCTCAGGTCTTAATGATTGCTCTCTACTAGGCGTAGTCCATAATTTCTCAGTTTCCTTCGCATTTTGGAAAGAAAAATCACTTTGTAGCTCATAGGACCTTGATTCTTCTAATATTT
>JZKD02S2443125.1:14056-27480 GCA_000966675.3 Picea glauca
CGAAAAGTGTTGTTCCAGAGCACCAGTATTGCATATGCCAAAAGTAGTGTTGAGCTTTTAACTTGCCTCATTAGAGGGAGGTATAGGAAGGGTGGAAGTCCTTGTTCCATACACCTTTATAGTGTTATAATGCCTTGATTCCACTTCATCGAGATAAATTGTATTTTGTACTAGTAAAATGTGTTTAAAGTTGATATTAAGGATCATTGCTTGTGGATTAAAATCCAGTTTTATGGCAAAATAAAAAAAAATGGTATTATAAAGCCAATTTTGGCTTATATGGTCAAGTTTTATGCTATCGGTTTTATTTTACATAATTAATGATTATTTTAGAAAAAATTATTGTCTGGGAGCCAATCTCCAGCACCTTCCATCAAACACAACATGGGTTAGCCACAACACACAACACGTAAATCAATCATAGCGCCCAAGCGCAAAACCACATGGAGGGAGCCCGCAAGACTAAGTCGTGAACTACGCATTAATACAGGTTGGAGACAAAAAGACATATAAAGAGCTATTTTCTTTGTCTCTTTGAGCATGTGGGATATTTCCCACTGTATAAATAAATAAAATACGGATGTGTTCAAACTCGAGACCATTTTTCAAGCATCCAATAAACAGGTGTAACGAGAAAGAATGGTGCCACGAGGAGATGCCTAATTCCCAATACCACCAAAATCTACATCTAATTCCCAAAGTCGGTATTAAAATGTCAAATTTTCCCTTGGGTATGTCCATATCATATGCCAAATGAACACAACGTGCATTGATAATGTTCAAGGCACAGGAAGTTGCAAGATTATTGCATAAACGAAATTGTTGGTTCATTCATCAATTTAAGGAGAATGGTTTCATGTTGAATCAATTTATACAAGGATAAGATGAACAATTACAAGGAATATACACAGGTCCCCCCCCCAACTTGTCATGTTCTACATTACAATCGTGGCCCAAGCATTGCTTCTTTGTCAAATGTTGAAGAACCACCAGGATTTGTTAGCGAGCAGGATCAGAGTACTAACATTTTCATATGATGATGAGAGTATCCAAGGGAATGAATACCTAAGTTCAAACACCAAAATTCTTGATAGAAGACCATTTTCCAACTGAGCGTTTGGAGAGTAATTAAATTTAAGTGTATAATTGTTAATAGCATCACCCTGATGGGAAATACATGCTTTATCAATTCAATATCAAGTGTCAAATATAGAACATGCACAAGAATTGAAGACTTGGAGCTGCGACTGGGGTTTTCACTGCATACATCATTAAGAGTTTGTACTTTGAAAGGCATTTGACATGTGAGAAATTGGACTCATGGCACTAATAAAATACTTATCATATAAGTTAGCAGATCTTTTTCATTTGATTCAATGTCGAATGCCAAGGGTTATGCCCGATAAACACACAATGTTAAAGTACATTTGAGGGTCACCCAATGGATAAAATTAAAAAAAAAACAGTCAAGAGATGATCAAATTCCCGATTTGAAGGTAGAAGTTTTAACATTTGAAGTGAGAATACAAATGGCAGTAAAGTGCAGATTTCAAGGGATATAACTGACAGAAAAGTCCAAGTTACCATGCAAAGAATCAGTGAATAAGGATCAAATCCATATTTCAAGCACCAGAATCAGCGGTCAACTGGACAAATTGTGATCAAAGGATCTGGATCAGCATGAGGACATGGTACTTGTCAACAGAGTATCGACAAAAGGATTCAATCCTAGATTTTATGCACAATCCAACAAGCAATTTCAACAGTTGGAAAAATTAGCTCGAGTAGATTGTGATGACAGAACATCACAAGTGTTCACTCCAGATTTGTTGGGCATAATGGGCAGTTAGAGCACAGTTGGAAAATTTTAAGCATAAGGATTTTTCCAATTCGAGCATCCTCAGCAAATCAAGAAAATTATTGTAACCATTTTAGATTTATTTTGATTTTATTTCCAGTAAATAGGAAGAGATGTTATCTTGTTATTTAAACCAAGAATTTGTAATGGGAATAGAGGGGCCCGAGGAGAGGAAGACCCGAGAGGTGATTTTGGGTAGAGGCCTATGTATGGATCATTGTAAGCCTATGGGCAGTTTTATTAAGTATCCATTTCTGACATTGAACATCTCTGTGAAATGTGTTATCAGATTGTGATCTTTTTGTTTTACATTTTGTTTTTTCCTCTTGCCTAAATGAGTTACAAACATTGAGAATCAATGGATGTCCATAAACAATAGATTCTTGAGCAGCAAAGAATTTTTTGTGATCTTCCTGTTTCTTGTGTGCTTTGTTCAAGTACCTTTCAAATCCATTTTGTAGAGAGAATCTATGTTTGGTGGGTGTTCTACTATTTGTCACATTCTCCACTCTTCCATCCACCATCATATAAGTATTTTATCTTATATGCAGTTCACTGGCCTTCAATCTAACAGGGTGTTTACTTGAATCCATGCCCAATGGTATATCTATGATCTAATGTTAGTTTATTGCCCTTTTGCCTTTCTCATTTAGTCTTGTTAACCCATCAAATCAATCCATAATAAAGTTTCCATCTACTTAAAACTATTGCAATCACTAAGATGTGTTAGGCTTGACCCTATAGTAGTCTAGGGGCAACTTCTAGCACCAACACCCACTTCTAACCACTTTCCATAATTAGAAAGTTCTCCATTTACTTTATTATTTAAATAATCCTCATTGACTTTGTCACTTCAATTTATTATTTAAATAATCCTCTTTGACTTTGTCACTTCACTTTATTATTTAAATAATCCTCTTTGACTTTGTCACTTCACTTTATTATTTAAATCATCGTCTTTCACTTTGTCACTTCACTTTATTATTTAAATAATCCTTTTTGAATTTGTCACTTCACTTTATTGTTTAAATAATTTCTTCTTTGCAAGCACTTTGACTTCTTTGACCTTTTGAGGCTTCAAGCCAAGATATGAGGGTCCTCCAAATTTGTAAGGCCATAACTCTCAAACTGTGAGGAGTTATGTGACATTCCACATACCACCAGAAATGGAATGACATGTACTATCCATCCAGAATAGTCTTACCTGCAAATATATCAAAACTCATACCATAATACATCAAACAAACTTGGTTCCATTACCCAAACCTTTGTCCTACCAAAATTCGCTATCAGACTTTATTCAAGGGTTGACATCAATGACAACCAACCTAGTTAATCAAAAATTGGTATACACTCTGGAGAAATTTCACTTCATATTGAGTCTGCATCCCTTTGTCCTTGAAATTATGAACTCCTTCTTCAACCCCCAAGATATTCCTTCTTTGTGATGGAGAACCTAATTGAATCCTATATATGATCTTTCCTTTGGTGGAGGATTGAAGTGGTGGAGGCCTAGCTGGAGGGACTTAGTTTCTCGATTACAATATGTGTTGTTACAGAATTTTGTCACCTATGTACTTATGTTGATTATTTGAATAGAAATACTATTTTCTTGTCCAATTGATATCTTGCAAATATTTGAATTATCATTCCATGGGCGTATTTTTCATGTATGTTAATGGATTATGTTAATATATATGATAAAATTATACATTATTACCATATGCTTGTGTATCTTGGTTGTTGAGGACAAGTTGCAGGTATAAATATTTGGGCCACGTGCTCAAAAGTGGTATTCTTCGAACGTTAAGACAAGGTATGCTCTTAGTCTTGTCTTGTTAGCATTTCATTTATATAGAAAATGTGGGATTATAGTTTATTTCTACATGTCATTCCATCTTTTTTCATTTACCACTAGCCATAGAGATAGTTTCTTCGTAACATTGATGTAGAGATTATTGGATTGACAGAGATTGATAATACTGATATATTCTTGTCTAGTCTACTGATTGATTGGCCTGCATTTTCTTGTTGTCTAGTCGATTGGATGACTAGGACTGAATTTTTGGATAGTATTTTGGAAACTTGTCTAATGGATTCCTTTATGGTTTTTTATCATTGTTGATGGTGAAATTGTTCATACTTCTTTAAGAGTATTGTTGTACCATGCTTTATCAACTTTCCATCTTCACAAATTAAGTGGGGGGAGCGTTATGTAATGTTGGCCCTCGACCAAGTTTTGGGATAATCTTGGTCATGTTGACCTATTTTGGGACTTCGACGGCTAGTCGAAGGAAGAGCGCAAGGCGAAGCGGAGATCACGGAATCTCGGCCCACTTTCAAGTCCCTCTTGGGTTTTTGGGAATATGTAATGGGAAAGGGATGTCGGCCCGTGGGTTTACCCATGCTTAGGCCCACTTTTGTAATGTATAAATAGATATCTAGGCATCTATCGGAAGAGATATATAGAGATATAGAGATGTATGTGATGTAAGCTAAGTGCTAATAGATTTTGTAAGTGCTATGTGCATGACTATAAGAGGCTTGCAGAGCTAAGTGAAAGTCGTTGTAAGGAGTTGTGGAAGGCTTTGTGTTGTAGCACAAGGAAGAAGGATATAGCGAGTTGTGTAGATCTTCTGCCCTGTGCGAAGAAGGTTTTTGGTGGGCCTGTTTTGTAACCAATTGGAGATGCTAATAAAGAATAAGAGTTGGTGGGCGTAGCCCCAGGGTGGGGGTGAACTACGTAAATCTATGTGTTATGCTTTGGGCTTCGACTTAATGTGTTTATCCCTTCTTTTGCTAAGTGCTTTGATATATTTAGATAGATCTTCTTATGCTTTGTGTTTCTTAGAGGTGTGTGAAGGTTAGATATGACATGTATGAAGATGCTTAGTATTTATCTACCGAATCTTATCTGTTTTACTGTTGCTAAGTGTTGAAATACCTTATATCTAAGTGAATGTTGTGATGCTCTCTATTATCTGTGAAGTATAATAAGGGTTGAATATTGACGAATGATCGATGCTAAGTGATCTGTAAGTGATATAATCACAGTTATGTGTCCCATCTAAGTTTGCAAACACTCGATTCTTGCAACCACCCCTGCATCTACCTTGTGTGAGACTTTGTCTGCTCCGCAGATGTTGGCGAAAGGACCAGTAGTTAGGGTTTTGTTGGTGCGTTGTTGTAGCGTTGAACCCGGGGTCTGCCCTTGTGCCAACATGTAATTTCTTTTCCTCTAAGATGAGTTTACGGGGGGGTTGAAACCTTGGTTTCATTAGTAAACACCACTTTGTAATATTAAGGGAGTTGACCATTCTTGGGTCTTGTTGTGCTTCAATGCAGCGATTTCTTTAGAAACCATTGATGATTTTGGAATCTCATTTTCTCAATTCTGTCGTCACTTACATGTTCCAACACTTGTGAGTAGGATGGTCTCTAGTGTTGATCATGTGAGGGAATTTCATTATCTTCGGTTCACTAGTGGTTCCCACATTAGCATTTTTATTATGGGCAGTCCCTTTGTTAGGAGTATATTTTTTATTCTTATTCTTAACTTTTCCTCCCATTTGTTGAGTATTCTTTGAATTAGTGGATTGTATTGAATGGATGTCATAGGTCTAGTTGGGGAATAAGGAATTTTCATATGTTGGTGCACTGGTAGATAGGTTAGAAGATATGGTCATCTAACACATTTGACTTTCCAATTGGTCAACATATGTATGGGAAAAAAAACCAATCACACCATCAACATGTAGCCCTAGGGTAGGTTTGGAAGGATCCATGGATGACCAAGGAGTATGAGGTATCAATTCATAAAATGTGTCATGCTGAGAATAAATAAAATCTAGATGTTGAGCATGCAGTATAACTTTATCTTTGATTAAATTTCCTAACATGGATTTTGTGATATTAGTAAATAAAAATTTAACAAATGAATATGTGAGAAGTTTGTCTCAAATTATAGCTCTGATGAGCCTACACCACCATCTCCACTCATGAATACAATCGAAGACTTGAGTATTAGTATTTTGACATAAATATGTCAAAAGTTTGGTTCCAACTTCATAACGGATTGGAAGTTGGGAATGGGTCATTAATACCATCACTAGGGATGAAAAATAATGATAAGAGGAACCTGGTAAATCAGTGTACCAGTTCACGAAACTCCTTGTCAGGGTTTGCTAAAAAGATACAGTTTAATAATATCATCCACTAAGTATTTTGAAGAGCATCATTGATCTGAATTGGATCTCAACAAGAAACAATTGGCTAAGGCACAAGCTTTACGAGGATTTGCATGTGAAAGGTTTGAAACTATGGATGAAGAAGAGATTGGTCTATTGGCATGAAGGGACCCATACCATCACGACTGATGTCCACACCTACCCTCAATAAAAACCCATGGAAAGAACATCAATTTTAGGTTACGACAATATTGTGACATACCCATCGAACCTGGTACCTCAAAATTCGCCATCTTGGGAAATTTAGAATTCTAATACCAATTATTAAAATCAAGAAGCATGATACATGCACATGCAATTAAAAAAAACATGTTAAACAATAAAGGAAATGGTTAATATAAAATGCACAACATTAACAGAAAACATGCATGATACAAACACATCTCATATGTAATTAATACACAATGGGATATAAATTACAAACAAAACACAAAGATCACTTATCTTTAAATAAATGAATCATTGATGGTCTGCATACGTTAGACGTTACACGCAACCATAAACACTATTGTTCTATATATATCAATAGTATATCACCCTTGAGCCAAGGTTATGAATCCATAAGGACGGGTCATAGACTGACTCTATAACACACAACAATAATCTATCAACCTCTCACAATTTTCCTAACCACACAACAATCCTAGTTTACCATATATGTTCCCCTTCATCCTGCACAACCCAAAGGAATTGATGTAGACCCCCTACCTCTGCCTCAACAGGTTCCGTTGACCTCTCGTTCAAAGATCGTTATACCTCCATGAGCTTAAGCGGCTCCTTTAGTTCCCTGCTAGAACCCTTGAACAAATCCACATGTCCTCTTTGATACCCGTCATGCGCAACTAAGCACCGGGCATGAGCCTTACATATCCATTCGACCCCGAAGCTATGACCGCGGATCTAACCCAAAAAGGTGCATCGCGTTTTGCGACTTCGGGGATTATGATGCAACAACTCCTTGAATCCTCTGAGTCTCAAAACCCAACTAGGGGCCTAGCAAGCACTAGCCCTCAATCCTATGCACCTAGCATGACCTTTCACTAGGAATTGGGTCCCAGATCCCGCTATTTTGGGATTTTGTGATTCGAGGAATCATCAAACAACTCCTCCTTCCCTTTCCAATCCCTGACTCCTAAAATCTGTGACTCTGTATCTACAGTTCAGATCCTCCCCTGATCTGACGGCCTAGATTCAATAAATGATTCACCTTTCACAAGTTTGGGAGAGTATTCACTCTCATTCTCCCAGTATTCGATTCTCTGAAGTGTGTGGATTTGTTTCCACCTTTCCTTCTAGATCCAACGGTCAAGAACAATTTCATGAATCCACCTTTCGTGGATTTTCTCCTCAGCTCCTTGCAAATATCTCGGTGCCTGATTCCACGAACACCCGGATCTGCTGCCACGCGTGTTCTCTGATGGACAACCACGATGATGTCATCTCTTCCCCTTTCAAACCTCCAACTTATGTGGACCTCTGCCACGTGTCCCCTGAAAATGGATGATCCTGATGATGTTGGCTCAACCAACGGCCTGGATTCTATCTGTCTTTCGCGTATCGTGGATTTTAGAACCAAGGCAGAACCTTTTTCTCCCAACTCACGATCCCCGATCTCCTGAAATGAACCAACTGTTCAAATCTGATATGGATCAATGACTCATGTTCCTCCTAAGCTTCAAGAGTTGAATGGTCCCACCATTATCCTCCTTGCAACTTTGCTTGATCCAATGGTTTTCAGTACTCTGTGCTAGATCTGGCAGCCCATATATATTCTTCTTGCGCACCCTCCTTCGTTGCCTGGACATGGACTCTGACGGTATAGATCCTTTCTTCCATAGTTTTTCCATGGTTGTTGATGTTCCTTCTCCTGATATTTGATTTCTTGACAGACTCGAGAGATTTCGATGCTTCAAAGTTCTTGGCCTTCGATCTCCTCCCTGCGAACTCTGTAACCTTGGTCTTGTCTGTGTTCTTGGAACATTGTCCCTCCTGAGCTTGGTCAACTGTGAAACCTCAAGGGGGTTCTCGACCTTCTGCTCCTCTCTATTGTTACTCTATGTGCAAAGGCACTATCCTTCATGAGATTCTCTTGCTCGAACCTCTAAAGAAATCAATCCTTGCCTTCTCCTTCAAATGGAGATTGGTGCCCTCCTGGCAACCTCGTGCTCAATCACTCCTTACTGAGCTGATAGAGTGTTCAGTAACTCTGTGAGTGTCTTCTCCTTGAAACTTATCCTATCTCTGAACTCGAAATAGAGTTCTTATGTGCACTCTATGCACTTGCTCGATGCCAACCTAGCAGAGCTTTACATAATCTTCAGTTATTCTATCTTCTCTTTGTGCCTTCTCTGCACAGGCTCGCCTCCAAGGTGTTCAACAACGCTGTGAGTGCTTTTCTTCCTTCTTGACACTTCCCTTCTTTTATAACTCGAAAGAGATTTCCCTGGTGCACTCTTTGCACTTGTTCGATGCCCACCTAGTAGAGATTTACAGAATCCTATGAAATTATGTCTTTTTGTGCCTTCCCCTGCACAGTCTTTCCTCTAAGGTATTCAACAACCTTGAGGCTTCTCCCTTGAGTTTGTGACTCTCCTAGTGCACCCTCCTAGCACGTATTTTTCTGAATTCCACAGAACTCATATGTTCACTCTTTGCACTAGCTTACAGAGTCCTCAATACTCTGTCATGCAACCCCTTGCATAAAGCCACAAAGAACCTAGACGGAATCAACAAACTCCTGAATAGATGATAAAATATATCTATCCCTGCAGATGGCATCTAACATACATCTACAACATATGCACATGAAATCATAAAAAATGTTCATTCATAAACACATAAACACACAAAGATTCTTATGCAGGAAAAACTACTCTTTGTATTAATATGAATGCCTGATTACAATGTGTTCGAGCTCTGACTGCAATGGAGTCTCGAGTGTCTCTTCTCTTCCTTCATCCTTACTCACACCTAACTAATTGAATCTAGATACAAAATATCTTCTTACAAAAGAGGGGCTCCTCGAGCTCTTTCCCTCCATCTCACCAACTCTCATTAATTTACATTGAATTACATTCAATGGTTGTCTAGTCCGAATCGAATCTAGATCGGCAGCCTTACAACCATTAAAGGTGATCATATCTACTACATGCACAAAGGCATATGTGTGGCTCTTCGGTCTTACAACAGTTATTACATTTTCGAATTTGAATTAATGAGAGGGTTGGCACCTTTCTCCTCCATTGAATGTGTTCTTTGATGTGTTGGCTAGCTATCACGTTGTTGGGGTGAAGTGATGCTCCTGCATCAGGAATGAACCCCTTTCTCTACATTTCAATCCCTCAAGTTGTTCAACTCATTTTCCATGATTCTATTCCTACTCGTGAGAAAATATCAATGCTAGAAACTCCAAGGATTATCAACTGTAGATAATTATTTCATAATTTCCATCATTCTCATTCACGCATGCATCAATTCCTTCTTGGAATAATCAACATTTACCTACAACCAACAATCAGTGGCTCTTTTACTCCAACAATTGATTTTTCCTATGCCCAAAAGAGTGAGAAAAAATGAATGAATGAGGTACCATGAATGGTGAACCAAAAAATCATTGAGTAACCCCTAAAAAGACAAAAAGTAGGGCTTATATAATTGCATGCAATAATGCACCACTTGGCCTCACCAATAAGCTCGTATAACCAATTTTCCCAACTAATTCTAAGATGAGTTAATAAAATATAATAAAATACATATCCCCTTTATCCCCCTCTCTTGCAGAATAATAGTCCCCTATCTCTATCCTTGCCCATATTGCATCCAATGATGTATTTTATTATTAAAAATATTCAAAGTATTACATTTCCTAGGCATTCTGACCTTTCCAAATTTACAGGCACTCTGGCCTTTCATCAAATAAAAAAAATTACATCATTAATGTGGGGACTCAAAATTGGGGTATTATATTCCCCTCCCTCTTTTTTTGGCACTGTCCTCAGTGCTTGTACAAAAGTGAAATCAAAATTTAAAATGTATTCAAAAAGACGTGGGTAGTATTCCCTCATGGAATCCTCATGCTCCCATGTAGCATCCTCAGGACCATAACAGGTCCACTGAACCTTTACCAATCCTATGGATCAATTCTGGAGCACTTTGACCTTCATTTCCAATATGTGCATCGGTTGGACCTTAAATTATCCTTCTAGATCCACCTTAATCAAATTACAATAAATAACATGGTTATGATCATGCACATAAGTTTTCGACAAAGAGACATGAAATAAATTATGCACATTCATGAAAGAAGGAAATGCAAGCATGTATGCAATTGGACCTATTATGTCCAATATCT
The DNA here is from genome assembly GCA_000966675.3 of Picea glauca. Taxonomy (NCBI): domain Eukaryota; kingdom Viridiplantae; phylum Streptophyta; class Pinopsida; order Pinales; family Pinaceae; genus Picea; species Picea glauca. The sequence goes on from JZKD02S2443125.1 coordinate 24,513, forward strand.
CAAATGGACTAAATAATATGGCTACTATCTTGGTACAACTACACAACTTCAATGATCTCTTCTTGGGATTCACTTTCAAAAATTCATCCTCTCCCACTTTAAATTATTTAGTTTTCATGTTCTTATCTGTATAACTCTTTTGTCTATCTTGTGCTTCTTTTCAAATTATTTATAACTTTAACCATATGGTCTTCCATATCCTTGAGAAATTTTGGCACAAGTACCACTTTTTATGTTGGGTTGTCCCAACTAACTAGAGTACTGCTATTCTACTATACAAAGATTCAAATGGGCTCATCTTCAATGAATCTTGAAATTATTATTCTTGATACACATTGTTGTAGGAAAACTCAATCAAATGCAAGTAATCTTCCCACTTATATGGCTTATCCATCAGATACATTCTAAATATATCTTCAATCACTTGGTTGGTTCTCTCTATCTTCCCATTTGAATGTGGATGATATGCTATGATAAGGTTCATATTTGTACAAAATCCTTTAAACGATCCCCTCCAAATGTTTGAATTAAACTTTGTATCTTTGTCTAAAACAATTGCCTTAGGTATTCCATGCAACCTATAAATTTCCTTCATGTAAATTTATGCAATATTAGTTTTTTTTATGAGTCAGATTCACTGGAACAAAATGAGAAACCTTGGTCAATTTAATCACCACTACCATTATTGATTCATGTTTCTTTGTTTTCCTAGGAAACTTAGTAATAAAATCAATGGTTACTACTTCCCATTTCCTCTTTAGAATCGACAATGTTGTAGAAAACCCACCGGGTTTCTATGCTCATCTTTCACTCTCTAGCATTCCATACATTTCGAAATGTAATCAACAACATCCTTCTTCATTCCTTGCCAAAAGTATTGGATTCCTATTACTGCAATTGTTTTTTGGTAACCAGAATGTTCGACATATGGAATATTATGCATTTCTTTTAATACCAAATTCCTTAGTTCTCCAGAATTAGGAACATAAATTATGTTTTTATGCATAAGTACTTGATCTTCCTTCATCTCATACTCTTTAAATTTTTGTTGTACATCTTCTTGTTGTACATCTTCTTGTTATAAACTTTCTTTTACCTGTAGGTAATCTTGGTCTGTAACATCAACATCTAAAATTCTCCTCTTTAAATATGATTGATGCATACTAATGGATGTAGCATGCATGATATGTACTCTTTTGTTGAGTGCATCAACAACTGTATTTTATTTTTCCTTGATATGCTTGATGTCAAAGTCACACTCACTTAAAAAATCCATACATATTTTTTTCTTGGCATTTAAAGTTGGTTGCTCAAAAAGATATTCCATACCACTATGGTTTGTCCTTAATTAAAATGTATTTCCCATGAGATAATGCCTCCACATAGTCAATGCATGAACTATGGAAAAAATATCCAAATCTTGTGTGGCATAATTACACTCATGTTATTTAAGCTTTATAAACTCATAATTAATGACATGTCCATTCTGAGTGAGGAATCCACCATGTCCATTCTAAGTGAGGAATCCACCAAGTCCTTCATTTGGATCAACAATATTCAAAATAGGCTCACTAGTAAGTAAGTCTTTCAATAAATTGAATTTTCTTCACACTTTGTTGTCCATTTAAACTTAATTCCGTTATTTTGTAAAGAAGTAATGGGATGACAAATTTTAGAGAATCCTGCTATAAATCTCATGTAATATCTGACTAATTCCATGAAATAAATGAGTTTTGAAACATTCTTGGGTGTTGGCCATCCTCTAATGGCTTCAATCTTCTCTGGATATATTGTTATAACTTCCTTTGAAATAATGTGCCCAAATAATGGATCTACTCTTAGTAAAAAGAGCACTTGTTTAGCTTGGCATAAAGATGATGTTTTCTTAGCAATTTAAAAACCGTTTTCAAATGTTGTTCATGTTCTCCCTATAACTTATAATAAATAAGTATGTCTTCCAAGAACACAATAAAAAACTTATCCAGATAAATTCTGATAATTTCTATCATTAAGAACATAAAGACAACTAGTGCATTGGTCGGTCCAAATGGCACCACTACAAATTCATAATCCCCATAACTAGTGTTGGTACAGGATTTTAGGACCAGTTTTGGGAAGTTCACAGAGCACGCAAAGGAAGGAAAGACAATTGGTTCACTTTCAGGGATCAATGTGCACAAATGAAGGAATACCATTGAAGCCTTTAGGTATTTTGCGTCCATTGACAAGGGATAATACCTAGTATAATTGTATAAATATGTAATGGTTTTGGGATAGAGGGTAGTCGAGGAAAATATTAGAATATAATAAAATGTAAGAGAGCGGAAGTATGCAATGTATGCGAGGATGTAAGAGTGAAGAGAAAAAGAGATAGATAGAGGGATGGATGACTAAATTCTAAGTCACAGTGTATTACAGAACTAAAAGAGATCAAGCAGTTGCAGAATGAATCAGTATGGGATTTTTACTAGAGATTCAAGATATTGATGGATCAGTTGACCTTCCATATTCCATATGAGTATCATAGGGAATGGTTCATTACAGTATTATTACCACATATATGATTCCCATTGACGCAACAGAATATTACGTCACAGTCAGAATCACTAGAGATCACTATGAAGTTGGAATCATCCCTTGTAGGAGAAATTAGCGCAGTGATGGCTCAAGTTCAGTCATAGTTAGCAGCATTGACAATTTGCTAAAGGGAAGGAAAAACGTGAAGAAGTTCGGTGTACCACATGCAGAAAGGAATTTCATTATAAGAATGAGTGTCCAACCTTTAAATAATATCTAGGTACATGAGCCCCAAATCCCTTGGCCTCGAGAGGAGGGGTATGGTGTGAGATATGCAGAACGGTGAGTCATCACATGAATACTTGTACTTTGATGCAAAAGTATTAGATAATTTCCAAATTTCTATTTTGTAATTTTTGTAATTCCATGGGACATGATGAAAAGGAATGTC
>JZKD02S2443136.1:12203-27480 GCA_000966675.3 Picea glauca
ATACGTGATATCACAACGGCTAATAGAATAGTGTGGGGCCACAAGAGTCAGCGAGGTGGACAGGTGGCACACTAGTTTGAAGTTTCGTGGCTAGAAGTCCCGAAACCTTTGCATCAGGATTTGCGATATTGTGAACCCCGAAGTACTGATAGAGTGGAGGACTGTTGAAAAGTCAAACTCGCTCATGAGTCGGAGTTTCGGCATATCGAGGTTCGGGAGTCGGTAAGACAGGTTGTTCAATATCGCGAGTGCCGAATTCATGATAAGGAAAGTTCCGAAAGGAAAGGGAAAAAGGTCAGTGTTGATTGTGTCAGGACTCAGGGATTCGAGAGTCTAACACTTGACCATTGACCTCGCGAAGTCGCGAAGTCCGATCTCCCGATTGTAAAGAGGAGATATTGTGGAGAATTGTTGTGGGTGCAGATTTCCCGATAGGGAAATAGAAGAGCCTTAGAGTTCTTCGGGCCGTGGAAAGGGGAAGGTCCTATGAGCACGTGAACCGCCCGACCTGTGGGTTGAGAGGTAGTGGGCGTGTGCACCAAGTGGTATCAGAGCACATAAAGGTTCTTTTCTTTCTGTAGTAGAGAAGAAAGAGAATTCCCCATGCTTCCAAGGAGAAGGGAAAGGCAAACACCTGATCCATCAGAGGATAGGGAAATGCCACGAAGAAGAGGCCGAAAGATGACAGATCCAGTTATAGAGAGAGAGATGCGTGATCTACGAGCTAGACTCGAAGACATGGAGACAGCACAAAGACACACCATCAGTGCAGGGGATCTAAGTGATTCCGAGAGTGACGCTGAGGCTAAACGTGAAGAGGAAGTTGCAGCTGAAGATGCATCAAACGAACGTTTGATCAGAGCTATTACCAGGATGGTTGCAAGAGCAAAAATGGATATTACAGTTTATGAGGGAAACTTGGATGCAAAGGAGCTTCTAGACTGGATTAGAGCTCTAGACACATACTTTGACTATGAAGATGTCAAAGAGGACAAGAAGGTCAAACATGCTGTCACAAGATTGAAGGGACATGCAACATTGTGGTGGGATGAACTATAAGCTGTCAGACGCTGCAAGGGCAAGCAGAAGATCAAGAGCTGGGACAGGATGATCGCGAAGCTGAAGGCAAAATTCATCCCCAGGGATTATCAAATTACTCTATTCAGGAGAATGTAGAACGTGAGACAGAAGCTGATGTCAGTGAAAGAATACGCTGAGGAATTCTATAAACTGAACATCAGGGCAGGTCATCGGGAGAGTGATGATGAAAAAGTTTCCAGATACATGAATGGCCTGAGATATGATATCCAGGATGAGATGAGCATGGTAACCATCCGAACGGTGGAAGATGCTTATCAGATGGCTCTGAAAGCAGAAGAGAAGCTGAGCCGAAAGCAGAGTCAAAGGGGCCGAGGCAGAAGTCAGCCCAGAGGCAAATCAGTTGCCCAGGACAAATATCAGAAGCCCAAGGAAGACTGGAAAAAACCTCAGACTCGAACTGAAAGAGGTGGAACCTCACAAAGAGGGAAGCATAATGAGTAGAGAGGAGATTATGCTGACAACAACACTTTTCCTCATACCAGAGGTAGAGGAAGAGGAAGAGGTGGAGTAATAACCTGCTTCACATGTGGAAAGAATGGGCACAAGTCTTACGAGTGTCCAGATAAAAAGAAGGAAAGTGGAGAAGCTCACATCGCCGAGGCACAGAGGCGGGATGTTGAGGCAGAAGACGCTGAAGGCGGAAGATCGCTAATGATGCGAAAAGTCATTTTGACACCCGAGAAGGAGGTGGAGAGTTCAGTTCAAAGGACCAGACTTTTCAGGACTACTTGCAAGACCAAGGACATGGTATGCAAGGTCATTGTAAACAGTGGTAGCACGGATAATCTCGTTTCTACAGAGATGGTAGAGAAGCTGGAGCTGGAGACGACTGATCATCCAAGCCCAGACAAAGTTTCGTGGCTACAGAAAGGACACCAGGTAACTGTCACTAAACAATGTTTGGTTGAATTCAAGATAGGAGGATATAATGATAAGATCTTATGTGATGTCATTCCTATGGATGTTTGTCATCTATTGTTGGGTAGACCATGGCAATATGACAGGAATGTGATTCATGATGGAAGAATGAACACATATACCCTAGAGAAGAATGGGAGGACACACATGTTACTTCCAATCAAGGATAAGGAGGTAAAGCCGGAAGTAAGCAACACTGTACTTCTCATGAGTGGGAAGGAAATTCTTACAGAGGTTAAGAAGAAGGAGGATCCACAGTTCATTGTGGTCAGAAAACCGAAGATTATTTTGACCAGCACAAGAGTGGATGATTTTCCAGAAGAAGTTCAGGAACTGCTGGAAGAGTTCGTTGACATAGTAGTGGACAAACTACCCCATTCGTTGCCACTGATCAGAAGTGTGAGTCATCACATTGATCTCATACCAGGAGCCAGTTTGCCAAACAAAGCCGCGTACAGACTGACACCGCAAGAGAATGAAGAGGTTAAAATGCAAGTCCAGGATTTGTTGGACAAAGGTTTAGTTAGGGAAAGCTTGAGTCCGTGTGTTGTTCCAACAATACTCAGTCCGAAGAAAGATGGAGGCTGGAGGATGTGTACTGACTCGAGGGCGATCAACAAGATAACCATCAGGTACAGATTTCCATTGCTGAGGATGGATGATCTGATGGATTGCTTGAGTGGAGCAAATTATTTTTCAAAGATTGATTTGAAAAGCGGTTATCACCAGATCCGCATGAGAGAGGGTGATGAATGGAAGACAACATTCAAAACCAATGAAGGGTTGTATGAATGGCTTGCTATGTCGTTTGGCTTAACAAATGTGCCGAGTACCTTCATGAGGTTGATGAACGAAGTCCTGAGGGAGTTCATCAAAAAATTTGTCATTGTGTATTTGGATGACATACTGGTTTACAGTAAAACAGTGGCAGAGCATCTGAAGCATTTGGCTACAATGATGCAGAGATTGTAGCAGGAGAAGCTGTTGATAAACATGAAGAAATCCTTGTTTATGAAGACAGAGCTCATTTACTTGGGGTTTGTTATTTCAGCAAATGAGTTGAGGATGGATCCAGATAAGGTGGAGGTAATCAAGAATTGGCCATCATCGAAGAATATTTTTGAGGTGAGAAGTTTTCACGGATTGGCTAGTTTCTACTGAAAGTTCATCAGGAATTTCAGTGGAATTAGTGCAGCGATGATGGACACAGTGAAGAAAAGACACAAGTCTTTTCACTCTACTGAAGAGGCTGAGAAGAGCTTCAATTTGTTGAAGAGGAAAATTACAGAACAACCAGTTTTGGTATTGCCGGATTTCTGAAGGACATTTAAGGTGAAATGCGATGCAAGCGGATTTGCAATCAGGGTGGTCTTGAGTCAGGAAGACAGGCTGATAGCATACTTCAGCGAGAAGCTGAATGAAGCGAAAGTGAAGTACTCCACTTATGACAAGGAGTTTTATGCTATCATCCAGGCATTAAATAAATGGAGGCATTACTTGATCCCGAAGGAGTTTGTTCTGTACAGTGACAATCATGCGTTACAGTTTGTGACTCAATAGGAAAAGTTGAATCAGAGACATGTCAAATGGGTTGAGTATATGCAGAATTTCACTTTTGTGATAAAACATATTTCTGGTACTGCTAACAAAGTGGTTGATGCTTTGAGCAGGAATTATTTGTTGTTGCAGGAGTTCAAAGTCAAAACGTTGGGTTTTGATGATCTCAGGGACATGTACGCTGATGATCAAGATTTTAGAGAGGTGTATGAAGTAGTTGAGAATCCAATTCTCAGGGACATAAGACAATGGATAGAGTACATGATCCAGGAAGGATTGTTGTTCAGGGGCAATCAACTGTGTATTCCGAAATTCTCCATGAGGGAGAATCTGCTGAAGGAGAAACACAGTGGAGGATTGGCAGGGCACTTTGGTCATGACAAGACGTTCACAAAGTTGAATGAGTCATATTTTTGGCCGAGAATGCGAGTAGGCGTCAAGAGATTCATAGACAGATGTAAAATTTGCCAGCATTCGAAGGGAAGAAAGCAGAATGCAGGATTTTATCAACCATTGCCCATACCCGAGAGGCCGTGGGATGCAATCAACATGGATTTTGTATTGGGGTTGCCAAGAACACCAAGAGGTTGTGATTCAATATTTGTGGTGGTGGATAGATTTTCCAATATGGCACACTCCATTCCATGTCAGGAAACCAGTGACGCAACTCACATTGCAAATCTGTTTTTCAAAGAGGTCATTCGACTTCATGGTTTGCCGAGAAACATAGTTTCAGATCGAGACACCAAATTCATAGGGCATTTTTGGAGGACCTTATGGAAGAAGCTGGGAACTAAATTTTCATTTAGTTCGGCTTATCATCCTCAGATGGATGGACAGACAAAAGTGGTGAACATAAGTCTGGGAGACTTGCTGAGAAGCTTGGTGATAGAGCACCACAGCTAGTGGGACAATATATTAACACAAGTAGAGTTTGCGTATAATGAATCAGTTAATAGGAGCATAGTGCAAAGTCCATTTTAGATTGTCTACGGCATGCAAATGAGAGGAATTTATGAACTGAGGGATTCAGAACAGATTGCAACTAGGAGCGCTAGTGCAGAAGATTTCACAGAAGCGATGAAAGAACTTCACAGCCAGGTGAAGGAGCGATTGCAAAATTCAAGCCAGGAGTATAAGCGTAGAGTCGATCAGCATAGAAGACAACTTCAGTTTGAGGTTGGTGATTTGGTTCTGGCACATTTGAGGAAAGAAAGGTTCCCGAGAGGAACATATAATAAGCTGAAGATGAAGAAAATTGGACCATGTAGGGTCTTGAAGAAATTTGGGGCGAATGCTTACGAGATTGAATTACCCGATGGGATCGTAATTTCTTCGATATTCAATATCTTGGATTTGTACCCATATAAAGTTGAGGAAGCAGTGACAGAAAATGAGCAGCCAGTGATCCAGTGGCAAAAGAAGATGCCAGTTGCAGATAAGCCATAGATGGAGTGCATACTGGACAAGAGAGTGAACAAGAGGACCAGGCGAAAGAAATACTTTGAGTATCTGGTCAAGTGGAAGAACCATCTAGTTGAAGATGCCAGCTGGGAGAATGAAGCAGAGATCCAAAGGCATGGACAGACTGTGCATGAGCTCATGGACAAGAGCCCATGTAAATTTTCAAGCGAGGGAGTATGATGTAGGAGCATCGTCAACATCAAGCGAGCCAACACGAAGGCGAAGGACAGCTGGACGAGCGCCAGCGTGAATTTTGAAATCACCTTGAAGTTGTTGCACGATCTTAAATGAAGTCATTAAGAAGAGGCGCACTTGTATAATGTAAATTGACCTTGAGCGATTTTCTCTCATCCTTAGTAGATAGAAGGCATTTAAAGTAGTTAATGCAAGTAGATAGAATTTAATTCTAGACTAGATAGTTCTAGAGCGCAAGAGGGAAACAGGATATAGACACCCTCATTGTGTATTGTAACATTATTGAGGATTGAAGCATTGGAGCATAGGAGAAGCAGAGAGCTGTGTAAGAACACCGATGTACATATATTTGGATTAATAGGAAGAGGTTGATTCAAATTAATGGTTTTGTGTTGTTCTCTGTGTATTGATGCTGAATGATATGCTCATGAATGTTTTCTTCCTGTTATACATTTGCTTTATATGTTGTGTATATGATTTCATGTTTAGAGTTTGAAGTCTGAAAAGAAGAAGGAACGAGTCTCAACTGTTTCTCTATATGAACAAGGATTCCTGCAAGGAGTACAGTTGAAGTGTCCGTAAGGAGTGCATTGACAAAGGGTTCAGATAGAGATAGATTTTGTTCTCATTCGTTCAGAAGTGCAGGCAGGCACAGGAGCCGTGCAAGGAGTGCGCAAGCCGAGTGAAGTCTCAGGGTTGTGAACCTGAGTTAAGTGTTTAGAGACTGTTGCTGCAGGTGTGCACAGAGTCGAAGGGATTCAAACACTTAGGAGTGTTTGAAGGTTGCCACAAGGAGTGCGCGCAAGAGTCTTTTCTAAGACTCAGAATTATAAGAAAGCTCAGGAAGGATAAGGCCTTCGAAATTGTGGAAGGACAGTGCAGATAATTTGCGACTGGAAGTGTGTAAGAAGCATCACAATTTTGCGTGTAGGTGGACGAGTTCTGCGGAGGAACACTTGGTCATTCGTAGAATTCATCAAGAGGAACGGACGGTCGGAATTCTCTGAGGAGAATTCGCGAATTTCCGTGAGCCGTTAGATCTCACAGAGGAGTAGGTGGGATATGGTGAGTATTCTCTAAGGGTTCTAAGCTCAGGAGGGGTAGGACCGTACGTCTGAGTCACAAGGGCCATTGGATCTACTCGTGGATTTCCATATCGGGATTTTGCGGGTGGTAGTCCCATGGACTTAGCAACGAGAATAACGAAATCGCGATACATGATATCCCGAAAGCTAATAGAACAGTGTGGGGCCACAAGAGTCAGCGAGGTGGATAGGTGGCACACTAGTTCGGAGTTTCGTGGCGAGAAGTCCCGAAACCTTTGCATCAGGATTCGCGATATTGCGAACCCCGAAGTACCGATAGAGTGGAGGACTGTTGAAAAGTCAAACTCGCGTGTGAGTCGGAGTTTCGACATATCAGGGTTCGGGAGTCGGTAAGACAGGTTGTTCGACATTGCGAGTGTCGAATTCGCGATAAGGAAAGTTCCGAAAGGAAAGGGAAAAAGGTCAGTGTTGACTGTGTCGGGACTCGGGGATTCGAGAGTCTAACGCTCGACCATTGACCTCGTGAAGTTGCGAAGTCCGATCTCCTGATTATAAAGAGGAGAACCCGTGGAGAATTGTTGTGGGTGTAGATTTCCCGATAGGGAAATAGAAGAGCCTTAGAGTTCTTCGGGCCGTGGAAAGGGGAAGGTCCTATGAGCACGCGAACCGCTCGACCTGCGGGTTGAGAGGTAGCAGGCGTGTGCACCAAAAGTACCCCTAGCATTGGCTGGGAGGTATCGGTGAAGTCTTCATGGTTAGCAAGCGTGGAGTTGGATGGATCGCAAATGCAGGATAACATATTCAAATTCTCATTGTCGGTTACGGTATTTTATTGAGTATTGTATTGTATTCAGATTTGAGATGTAAAAGCTTTAAACTTTGTTGAATGGACATTAGTTTCGACATTTTTTTTTTCTGAGGGATGTCATTAGAATATATATGGTCCATGAATTTTTTGTAAGATGTATATAGAGTAAAATGGTTTTGCAATTGTTTAATGGATTTTAAATCTATGTGTGTTGATATCTAGGTTCTATTCTATGCGTTTTTTTTTATCTCTGAGTTTTCTCCCTCAACAACTTTGTAAAGATGTTTTCCCTGGACATTTTTGTCTTATTTCACCATGTGCATAAGTAAAATTTCACCCAAACTTGAGCTCCCTCCTATTGTTTATCTCTCGGATTTATCTCTACGATTTTTGGACGATATAACCTCTGCGTTTTCAGCTATTCTCCTCTGCAATTTTTGGATGATATAACCTCTTCATTTTTAACTATTCTCCTCTGTGAGTTTTGGATGATATAACCTCTACGTTTTCATCTATTCTCCTCTGCGAATTTTATGGGAACCTTATCCCTGTGATTTTCCTTTCCAAATCCCTGTGTTTAGCATGCAAACTCTGTGAGTTTATGGGTGCCTTATCCCTGTGATTTTCATTTCCAAATCCCTATGATTAGCATGCAAACTCTGTGAGTTTATGGGTGCCTTATCCCTACGATTTTCCTTCCCAAATCCTTGTGTTTAGCATGCAAACTCTGCGAGTTTATGGGTGCCTTATCCCTGCGATTTTCCTTTCCAAATCCCTGTGATTAGCATGCAAACTATATGAGTTTATGGATGCCTTATCCCTATGATTTTTATTTTCAAATGTCCGTGATTAACATGCATTCTCTGCGAATTTATGGGTGTTATCCCTGTGATGTTTTTCCTTTCCAAATATCTGTGATTAATATGCAATCTCTACGACTTTATTGCTTTCCTTCTTCTCTACGATTTTCCCATAACACTCAGCATATTGGCTTGCCTTCTTCTCCGCGATTTTCCCATGATACTCAACGTAACATCTTGTCTTCTTCTTTGCGTTTTCCCCCAAGTATTTCACCCATATTGTAGAGTAGACTCGACATCCTTTTAAGGGTTTGCCATATGTAATCTTCCTCTATGATCTATATAAAAAATATTCACACATCTTTTAAACTAATGCTGTGTAATTTTCCTATTAAATTCTTGAGGCTTTGGGGATTTTCCTTTTTACAATTATCTACCTGATATTACATGCATGACCATTTTAGAGTTCTATATATATATAGAGAGACAGTTTTATATATAGAGTTTTACTTAGTGCATCCAATGCTCTATTGGGTTGGGCCCAAGTTTGTCTAAACCCTACATTTATGGTGAATCCTCCCTGCCACCTCTTCATTTGGTTTGGGATATTTCCATTTGTTAGCATTTATTTTATTATCCATTTTAGTTTCTTGGTTCACATTTTGAGGTGACATTCACAATGCCAGATTATTTCTAACCACTTTTTGTACATGAAGAAATTTGTACTCTACATCATATATATAGTTCAGGTTAATTAAGCTCATCATATTATGTGTGTGGAGTTGAATTAGTGGCATAGTACAATTCTATGAAAGAAAATCAATTCATCCATTGTGCCCTTTTATCCTAATTAAATCCATAAAGACAATAGAGAAACCATTTTAGATTTTTCACCTTTCCAATTTGTCAATTTGATTGGAGATTTTAATAAGGGTTCTGAGTCACTTGAGTATCCCAACAACAAATTTGGGTTTCTCTCTCTCTCTTCCGGGGGGTTCTTGAAGTTTTTAAAGTGTTTCCTTGAGTGTTTCAATGAGTTTTCTCCTTGAATATTTAATGATTGATGAATGATTAAGTTATTAGTTTACTTGCACCATAAATTTAATGTGACGTATGATTGGGTGAATGATTGCTTACTTGCGCCATGGAATAAAACTAATGATTCTATTGCACCTTGAACTTAATGTGATTAGATTATTTTCACATGAAATGAACTGGTTGAATAAATAGATTCTCTTGCGCCATTGAAGTAATGTTGATGTGTGATTAAATAAGTAATTGGATTTAATGCGCCTTGCAATAATGTTGATGTAAAATGATTTAGTAATTAGATAATCTTGCATTTTGAAATTAAATGTTGTTGTATGATTTCCTAACTGAATATATTAATTTCACGCATTGAATGGTGTTGGTTTATGTTTAATTCAGAATTTGGATCATGTGTGCACCCAAAGATAATGTTAAGTATTGATGAATTAAATGGTTAATTAATCACGCGCCTTGAAGTAAAGTAAATGTATGCTTTTGAGCCTTGAAAAGAAAATAAAGTTGATTACATTGTGCCTTAACTTATGTCATTGCATGATTGAATTAGTAATTAAGTTCTCTTGCACCATCGAATTTATGTTAAGTGTGATGGTTTATTAGAATGCTATTGCGCCATTGATTATCATTGATTTTGTTGATTTAGCATAGTTGGCTTTGGACTTGATTGTGTTAGTGGGATGTAGACACCTCCTTGTTCCTTAGAAAATTTTCCATCCCTGAGACCTTAAATGGTCAAAATCAATCATATGAATCCCGGGCTTGAGTGTTTCTTATGTGTCTTGGAGGTCCTAACCTTGCAGGGTAGGTTGGGCACATAATTTCTTTGTGATATATTGTGATGAGTTGATCTTGCATCGCCATTTATGTTACTTGTTGATTTGTGTTGTTATTTAATGCGATGATGTGTTAATTATGTGTCGTTACTAATTTTGATTGATGCATTTGTTACGTTGTTATGGATTATGATGATGAGTCGCTTGTAATGCCTTTACTATGATGTCTTTGATTAGATGATGCTGTGATTTATGTGTTGATGTTAAATTCCTAATGCAATTTTTTTTTCCTATTGTGCTTCTCTTTTCCTAGTCATAACAGAGGGGACGTTACACACGGTATCAGAGTGGATTCAACCCCACAACTTCGGATCATTACGCCTTCCACTGTATTAAACACTTGATTAGTAATTTATCGCTAATTTAATTGAATTGTGTACTTGCAAGTAATCATGGTTAGAGGAAGCCGCGTAGGAAGACGACATGGTGCTAGGGGAGGAGGCGTGACGCCTCCAGTAGCATCCACGCCAGAGGGGTCTAACCCCCAAGGAGAAGAACAAGTCATTGGACAAGAGAAAATTGTTGTGGGAGATGTGGTAGGGTTGATGAGGTCCTTTCAGAGGATGCCAGAGGCCTTGATTAACCATCTAGATAGAGATGAGGCTAGGGCGCATGTACCCCTTGAGGGTCCATAACGTGCCCAAGCCGGTATTGGTAGCATTCACCGAGAACTCGAGAAGGTCAAGTTTTCTGAGTTCTTGGGTGCCACAGACGATGCATCCTCTGAGGCATGGTTGGAGAACATGGTGATGTGCTTCGCACTTCACGACTACAACTCCAACATGAAAGTACGCATGGAAATATTTCAGCTCAAGGGGAGCACTCTTCTATGGTGGAAGACGCTCTTGCCACAACTGAACATGGCCGCTGAAGACGTGTCATGGGAATTTTTTGAGGAGCGGTTGCGAGATAGGTATTTGTCAGAGGAATTCATTGAGTGCTAGTTCAATGAGTTCGACACCTTGCGACAAGGTGGTCGTATAGTGCCCAAGTATGAGGCTCGTTTCATGTAGTTCCTTAGGTATGATCCAATCTGAACATCGAGAAGCTCAAGGTCAACAAGTTTTTGTTAGGCCTTAACGTCAACATTCATGCGAAGGTGAGGATCCTAATGCCTCAGACGTTGCACAATGAAGTCCAAAAGGTCCTCATATCTAAGGAAGAGCTGATAAATGAGAGTCAGGGTATGACTCCTATGAGACCAACGAGATAAATGACATCTGGTGCACAACAACATCAGACACCAACTAGACATTCATCAGGGTTTCAAGGTACTCCGAGAGTATCCACGTTCATGACACCATGATGACCGATGTCTCAACAACATACTTCCTACATAGGAACACTACACCACCAACAACATCATCCACAACAACAACAATTTAGGCTTGTTCTGCAGAACAGGATAGGGTTTCATGTTGGTGGGAAAACAACTTCTACTGCGAGGACCAAGAGTACTAGACTAAAAAATGGATGTTGGACATGTGGAGAGACACATTACCAGTGTGACTATACAGTTGAGAGGGCTAGAGAAATCGGGTTAGCCGGACACACTATAGTAGGAGATTTGGGCAAGGCCCATCAGATTCATGCAGTGGTGAATAACCACCAGGCCAAGCACCAGTCTACTATGCTCGAGACGCCAGGTACCATTTGTTGACCAAACCTTTAGTATTTTGATAGATCCCGATGCTAGAAAGAGCTTTATTTTTGGTGCAATGCTAAAATTAATTAAGGTAAAGGCAGTCGAACAAGATGAGTTTAGCTACGTCGAAATGTCTTCGAGAGCTAAGCGAAAGGTTGGAGGAAAGGCTACAGATTGTAGCCTCAACTTGGGAGATTTTGTAATGAAGGCCAACCTATATGTCACGATCTTAGGATATTATGACGTCGTGATCGGTATGGACTGGTTGGAATCACATGATGCGATACTAAACTATAAGAAAAAATGGTTGAGTTTGATCGATGATGAGGGACAGAGACAAGTGATTGTAGGAAGAAACCAGGGAGTTTCCCTAAGTTTCATTTCTTCCCTACAACTATGGAAGATCATGCACAAAGGATGCAAGCTATATTCAATCTTAGCACTGAATGACAATGGCGTGGTGGAAGGATTAGAAAATATTTCAGTAGTACAAGAGTTTGCGGATGTGTTCCTAGAAGAGTTATCAGGTTTGTCGCCAAAAAGAGAGATGGAATTTACCATCAACTTAAAACCTGGAACTGAATCGATAGAAAGGACGTCTTATTGGATGTCAACCCCTAATTTATAGGAGTTGAAAATGCAACTGAAGGAGTTATTGGACCTAGGACTTATACTTCCAAGTGTGTCACCTTGGGGTGCTCCTGTTATTTTCATATGGAAGAAGGATGGGTCGTGGAGACTCTGCATTGACTACCGTCAATTGAACAAGGCAACGATCAAGAACCAATATCTATTGCCAAGAATAGATGATTTGTTTGACCAAATGAAAGGTGTGACAGTGTTTTCGAAGATCGACTTGAGATCAAGATATCACCAGTTATACATCAAAGAGGAATACATTCCTAAGACCACATTCAAGATGAGTTTTGGGCATTACGAGTTTACCGTTTTATTGTTTGGACTAACAAATGCCCCAGGGGTATTAATGTGCTTGATGAATGGGGTGTTCCGTGAATACTTGGATAAGTTAGTTCAAGTATTCATTGATGAAATATTGATATACTCTCGAATGATGGAAGAATATGATGAACATTTACGCTTGGTACTACAATGTTTATGAGAGAACAAATTATTCAGGAAACTTTTGAAATGCTCTTTTTATCAATTGAGGATTCATTATTTGGGGCATCTTATCTCCGACGAAGGCATCATTGTGGATCTAGTGAAGGTAGAGGATATTATGAAATGGCTTGCATCGATGAATGTACCAGAAGTACGTAGCTTTATGGGTTTAGCGGGATATTACTGATGGTTCGTCGAAGGTTTTTTGAAGATAGCAAATATGATCACGAAATTGCAGAAGAAAAACAATACGTTTGTATGGATCGAGAAATGCACGAAAGCATTTTGAAGGCTCAAGGAGATGTTGACGATAGCGATGATACTAAATTTCCTTGACATGGATGAGGACTTCTTGGTATGCACAGACACATCTAAGTAATTCTTAGGTAGAATCTTGATGCAAGATGGTCGAGTGATCGCTCACATCTCAAAGAAATTAAGAAAGCATGAAGAAAACTATGTGACACATGATTTGGAGTTATTTTCCATTGTGTATGCCTTGAGAGTGTGGAGACACTACCTGATTGGATGGAAATTTGAACTAAAGACAAACCACTGTGGTTTGCAACACATTTTTACGCAAAGTGACTTGAATGCTCGACAAAGGTGTTGGTCATAACTTCTTAGCGAGTACTATTTTGATATTACCTACATAAAAGGAGCAATGAACAGAGTGGCATATGCATTGAGTCGAAGACCATGCATATTTTTGGTGATACCTCTTCAGATGAATCTTCGTGAAAATATTCTAACTATACAATGCGACGATGACTGGTATAAAGAGGTTAAGGAAAATATCAGACAAGACACCATGTTGGTACCAAAATTTGAGGGATTTACTATGGACAATGACAAATTAATGAAGTATAATAAATGGATTTACGTACCTCCTAATGATGAATTAAGAAGTTTGATCTTAAGTGAAGCACATAGAGTAGTGTACATGGCTCATCCATGAGTCACGAAGATGAGGGCAGACCTTAATCCCTTATTCTTCTGGAAAGGAATGAAGGTGGACTTAGTCAACCACGTGGCAAGATGTATAGAATGTCAGGAAGTGAAGGCTAAACATAGACATCCAAAATGATTACTACAACCACACACTATTTCAGAATCAAAATGGGAGGTCATTTCGATGAAAGTTATTGTGGGATTGCTGCTGACGACAAGTAGGCACGACTAGGTTTTCATGGTAGTTGACACTCTAACGAAGAGTGCACATTTTATCCCTGTGCGTACGATGTATCGGGTTCCATACATAACTAGAGTTTTTATCAACGATATTGTGACATTGCATGGTGTTCCTAAAAGGATCATATCCGATCGAGGATTAGTGTTTACAGTACGATTTTGGACTAGTTTCCAAGAGGCCTTGGGAACCCAACTTAACTTTAGTATCGCGTATCATCCTGAGACAGATGGGTAGAAAGAAAGAAAGAAACAAATCTTGGATGATATGTTGCATATGTACGTGATGGACCAAAATAAGCATTGGGAAGAGTTCTTTCCACTGGTAGAGTTTGCGCACAGCAACAACTATCAAAGCACCATTAAGATGGTGCCATTTGAGTTTCTTTCTGGGTGACCGTGTCAGATGCCTTTGAGCTGGGATTGACTTGAGGATAGGGTCCTGGTAGGAATAGAAGAGATCCAAGAAATGGAAGAATAAATGAAAATGATAAGACAAAGGATTAAAGAAGTGCAAGATCAACAACAAAGTTATGTTGTTGCACATGGCATTGACTGTAGTTATGAATTTGGTGATTGAGTCTTCTTGCGGGTGAAACTGCACAAGAGTTTGATCAAGTTTGGAAAGGGTGCTAAACTCTCTCTTAGGTTTATGGGACCTTTCGAAGTTGTGGAAAAGAAGGGGCTTGTGGCCTATCGACTAGCCTTGCTTGATTCTTTGAGGCGTATGCACGATGTTTTTCATGTATCGGTTTTGAGACATTATGTTAGTGATCCTACACATGTGATTGACATAAGTTCCTTGCTAGTGTCATACAAGGGTGTACTCACGATGGAGCCAATCTGCATTCTAGACCATCATGTTCAACAAATACAATGTTGAACATTTGATTTGGTCAAGGTCCAGTGGGACAATTATAGTCCACACTCGGCTACCTGGGAGGACGCATATGATATGCACCAACAATTTCCATTTTTGTTTGATAGTTAGACATTTAGATCTTGTCAGATGATTTATTTATTGAATTTATATTCTGTAAAACTTTGGGACAAAGTTTAAAACAAGAGGGGGTGTATGTAACATCCCTCTCTTAATAACACATGTTATTGACTTATTCTTTGAGGACACTTGCGTGCAAGTGATCCGGTTTCAGTATATGGATGTATGTTCTCTTATGGATTCTTATGATGATGTTGATGGATTATGATGTTATGTTATTGGATTTCTATGTATTGATAGATGATATTGATGAGTTTCCCCTAAGTGTGCAGGACACTTGACAGATTGAGGATGTTGATGGCATCAATGGACCTCCTTGTACTCTGGATCGAGTCAGGGAGTGGATTGTATTGGTTTGAGTATTTCCTTTATGCATATGTGATATATGATTGGGTATATTATGATGTTGTTTATGGATCATTGAAAATTTTTCGTTCATGGATGCATGATGAAAATTGCTTGCTAATATGACTCACATAAGGAGTAAAGGGGCCATGCAAAACAACCAAATATTGAGGGAGAGGTGTGGCAGCAACCCTGTCCTAGCCTACTA
>JZKD02S2443147.1:12147-27480 GCA_000966675.3 Picea glauca
AATATTTATATTTGGATAAATATAATTGTTTTCTCTTAAAAGAAAAATAAATGTTGAACCATCATTACATTAAAATGGCATTTGCACTATTTACATGTATAAGTAGGTAAATTACATCAATTATGTTTTTTATAACTAGCTTAGAACAATGTTTTCTTATGCGACTTCACACATTGAATAACTATAAAATCTAAATTTGAAAATTTATTAATTTTAATTATTATATATCTCTATAGATTAAATAAATAACATTCTTGAAATAAATTAAAATTAAAATATTTTTTAAATCACATAATATTTATGTGACTTTTTTTTAGAAATATAATATTTAGATTAACCAGAAGATGAATACAATTGTTTTCTCTTAGAAAAATACATGTTAAGTCACCATTACATCAAAATGGCATTCCCACTACTTACATGTGTAAGAAGGTAAATTACATATAGCTTATAACAATATTTTGAGAGGATGGATACAATTGTTTTATCTTAGAAAAATACATGTTAAGTCATCATTACATCAAAATGGCATTTATAAATATAAGTAGGTAAATTACATAATATATTTCTCTTATAATTAGATTATGACAATATTTTGAGAAGATGGATATAATTGTTTTCACTTAAAAAAAAATACATGTTAAGTCATCATTACATCAAAATGACATTCTCACTATTTACATGTATAAATAGGTAAATTACATAATGTATGCCTCTTATAACTAGCTTATAACAATATTTTATGATGTGACTTCAATATAGAATCTAAATTTGATTAGTTTTAGTTATCATTTTTTTAGACATGGTTTAACTATAAAATCCAAATTTGAAAATTTAAAAGAAATTCTTTAAATGTTCTAGGACAACTCTTTTATATACAAAGTGGAGAAATGACATCTTAATTACATGGGAAAACAAATTCTTACATATATGTTGCAACACCACTAATCCTTAAAAGTGTTAGTTCATTAGTGAAGTTATGACATAAACATATATGTGAAAATGCCTAGTTTCCAAGTATATGTCTTCTTAGAAAATGGGAAGCTACAAATAAACATGGTCAGAATTTTTTTGTTCCTCTAGAAACTATAGTTTCCTTATATAGATATTATTTTATGGATCCTTCTTTTAGTGGAGCACCATGTATAAAATGCACTAGGTAAGGAACCTCATTTTTTGGGAAAACTTATGTATCTCAAACAAATTACATTGTTTTGTGATATTTGTGTTGTGAACATTGAGATTATATATTCTATTAATCTTGGTTTCAATATAAAGTTTGGGGATCATCTTCTTGTACAAATATTTATTTTTTATCGAGATAGGTGGTTCATAGTTCTTGTTGTAATCCTTCCAATTTGGGGAAAGAGAGGAAACACGGTCAATCTCAGTCTTCTCTTCTTCAAGGAAGTCCTCACAAATATTTAAAAATAGGTTTTTGGACTCCCTAACAACCATTTTATCCTAACTACATCTTTCCACTAAATCCATTCTTGTTTGCTAGCTTCTTAAAGGTCCATATACTTATTAATCCCCTTGATTCTCAAAAAATTCCCCCACATCTTCCCAATGTAATCAAAGAGCCCTTCACTAGTAGAAAAGCATAGAATGACAAGAAAATCATTGAACATTGTCATTACCAATGGTAAGGACCCTTTCAAAACCCATGGAAGTGCCAACTTTTTATATTCTCTTAACCATGGAAGTGCCCTCTATATCAAAATGTCTCTTACATGCACTAAAATATTTTAGATAAAGATATCACCTAAATTACAACCCAAGTTTCCACTAAAACACTTCATTTTGAAAATTCTCATTTTTTTGCACTTTCTCCCAATTAGGTGGCAATATGGGTGATAATTTGTGTCAGCAAGTGACAGTTTATTTACCAAGAAATTTCGTAGGAGAAACATCCATAGTATGATGAGAAATTAATACTCCATATGAGCATTGGGAATAATGTGTAAGTATGTGCTAATTTTAGTAAGTGAATTACAATTTGATTACATTGGAAATAGTATAAAATAATAATAATATAATAATAAGGAGCACTTAGGGTTATAACTTCCTAGAAACACCATGGGGTAAATGAACCAATGTGTGGGGAAATAGGGGGATTTAAGGGAAATAATGTTTACTTGTTGTTCACAAGTGCATATTTCTCAATCCTTCATTCACCCTTGTCTTGTGGGACCCATGTTTTATTTCCCAAGCTTCATGGGACGACATGTGCTTTCAATGCAAGTGTGTTGTTCATGCAAGATTTGGGGATGGGTATTTTCTCAACCTTTGGGAATCAATAATTCATCCTCTCATTAATACGTTAATGTGGGGGAATCCATAAAAGGATGAGAGTCATGGGATCACATTCTGCGAAGCGGGGGTAAGCTGCCATACTTACTTCCATGAAACTATGTGAAAACCATGATTGAGTTCATGGGTTGTTCATGAGAAAAATAGGAAATTAAGTTGCAACTAAGATTCCATAGATCACAATAGTAGAGATTATGGAGCTAGAATGTACTCGAGCACTGGAGGCAAGGGGGATAGTCTGAGGAACTATTTAGTAAAAAAGGGAATCACATTCCTTGTTTTGTGCAGGGTTGAGGGGGAAGAGAGGCTGAAATGAGATTGTTGTAGTATGAATGGTCTAAAATATAAATTCCTTAGATGAGATGTCTAGAAATTGGGCAAAGTGAGAAGAACCAGAGCTATAACTAGTAAATTCACACTTGTTGTTTCATTGCTCAACATGGGGATGACACCTACATGAGCTAGTGTATATGGTTGGGAGGAAAAATGCTCCCCTGGAGCCATTTCCCCAAGTGAAATCCTTTAACAGATAAGTAATTTGGTATTTATTATTTATATGTTAATGAATAATGCTTGTGGTTATTGTTGTAAATGAGGTAGATGTGCTTAACTAGGAAAAATGCAAGTCTGAAATTTAATATTGACTCAGAAGTGCATTATGGACTGCATGGAGATATTTAAATGCATATTTTAAGGTTGTTATAACCATCATTTGTAATGCAAAGAGCATAATTTTTCCTCTATTTTTTTAATTATTTTTCAACTATGTCATACGGAAGTAATGGGCATTGTGGGTATCACAAAAGATACCATAATCATGGAAGAAATGTAATTACTTTTTATGGAAAAAGACTTTATATGCATATTGTTGTCATTTCCCATGTACCAATTGTTAATATTATATGTATAATAAAAAAAATATGGTTGATCTCTTGAAACAGTTGAATGCATACATGGCCGGTAACAAATGAATTTCAAATAGTCAATGTTATTTCCACTACTAAATTATAATTGCCTATAAATTCTATATCATAAATCTAATTAGAGCTTAATTTGGGCAATTAGGTACATTACAATATGGTCTCAGATCATTTGGATTGTTCTAGAGTACCCCATCACCTCAATAGGAGTAAAAAAGTGGTTGGGTATGTTACAATATGGTATCATAGTTTTTGGCTATATAACTAGGGTTGTATGGGCTGAAATTAGAATGTACATGAAAAAATTACAGGTTTCCTACCAAGATTTTGATAAAAGGTCTTAATGAAAAATTAGAAAAAATGCAGTTGCAGGCCATATGTTTGATAAAATGACAATGAAGAAGAAGTGTATAAAGCTCATAATTGAGAAAAAAATCATGGTTTATAAATGCCCAAATTATGTTCTTGACATAGCATATGAGATGGGTATGGAAGCACTATTGGTTATAATCATGAATTGCAAAGTTTGGCTCCAAGGAAAAATGGGAAAATGGGCAAGTTGTGAGCTCAATAAAAATGCCCAATTTTGATGATGATATAAGTTTGAATGATCATAAATGGATATGAATTTCAGTCTGGAGAATAAAAGAATCCATAGGCGGTTGAGTTTGGAATCCATACCTACAAGTTATGGCCATCAAATTGTTATTGATGTGATCGAAGGCCAAGCATTAAATCTGGATAATTTAGGGTCGTAATTTTCCAAGGAAACATTAACAAGAATTGGTTACTTGGTGACTAGATTTGCAAAGTGACCATGGGGTTATTGAGTGGACCCCATATGTTGATGTGGAGGAACCCATGACAAGTCAAACTGAGTTGACAGGTTGAATCCATGTGGCAGGGATGTAATCCATGGTGGAAGCATCAAAGAGTGGTACTATAAATATTCAAATCACATTTTTGGAAACTAGCATTCGAGATCCATAATGGTAGAATGGTATGTGTGAGGGGGTGGTGTTGGAAGGGAGGTAAGTGGTATTGTAAAGCCCCAAAGCATGGTTTTTGAAATCATCATTCAAACTCCACAATAGCAAAAAGAGTGACATGTGTATCGATGGTTTACTATTTCAAAGGGCACAAGGCATGTTAAATACCTACAACTTTGACCTCCACAATTGTTGAATGATGGCCATGTGTCTAGGAGAGACACCACAATGAATATCATGGGGACCGGAGGATAAGGGGGACCATGTGTGTGTGTGTGTGTGTGTGTGTGTGTGTGTGGATTTATAATTAAAAAAGGGGCCATGGGGACATGAAAAGTAATGCATGAGTAAGTTTAGGGTGACATGGAAGGTCTAGGTGGTGGCACATAGGCTCTAGGTGAACACCACTACCACATCAACATTAGACACAAGTCATGACATGTCGGTGGAATAATTTATTTTACAACAAAAAATATGGAACCAAATTCTTCTTTTGGCCATAACTTGAGCATATGAAGTTAGTATGATATGAAATTTCAAATGGAAGTATGTAATGACCATGTGCATAAAAAATTCCTTGAGTGTAAGGTTGCAAATTCAACATCGAAATCCTAAAAATTAGCAAATAACAGTTTTCAAAGAATGAGAGTATTTTTTGTTAGCAACTCCATGGACAATGAAATTTGGACAATATAGGATATGAACAATCACAAGAAAACCCAAAAGAACATTTGGATAGGTTTTGGAGTAGAATTGAAAAAACAGGGGGGGAATCACTAATATGGGACACATTTTGGCAGTTTTGGAATATAAATAGAGGAAAAGTGACCCAAGACAACAATTATGGAAAACATTTCAAAGTCAACATTTGATATCCTCAATAATCTGGACAACTTTGTCATAGTGAAAATTTTCCAATTTTGCATCCTTTGAAAGTTAGCGATTTTAGCCAAATTTCGTAACAATGGAAAAAGTGCAAAAAGTGGAAAGTCAAAAATTCCATATCGATGCAAAAAATGAATGGAGTATTGGATCACCGATTTGAAAATCATTGTGTTATCACAATTGACCATGATTATAGTCATTGGAAAGGTATTTTAGAGGAGAATAGTTCTCGAAAATCACTATCTAGAAAATTAGTTCTAATTGTTTCAAAATTTTAGAAGAATAGAGCCTCTAGGATTGAAATGATAAAAACAATTGTCTATGTGCACAACRTATAAAGTATCTTAAAATTGGGGAAGAAATTTTATGGTGATATAGGAKAATACAAGATGRAGAAATGACTAAAGGTGCCTGCATATAACGTGTTTGTTAACTATCAAGTTGAATGAGTAAACCAAGGATGGATAAGAATTACCTAGAAATACATAAGCACTCTTGATGGGCAAGGATATTCAAGCTGATAGTATTATAGCAATGTTTATTACAAGTATTTGGAGGTGGTTGGATGATGTATCAAGGTGTTGGTTCATCCATCCAACTCATCATGGTGGATTGCATGACAAGAGAATGTGGTATTATATGTAATGTTAGGGTACATAACACAAAATAAAAATCAATTAATTAATTAATCAGTTAACTAAATAAAATAATAACAACAATAACAATAATAATGGCAATAAAGATAGTGGGAGGCAGAGGGGTACCCCACAAGTAAAACAACAACAATAATAGCATGTCAATAAAAATAATGACAGAGGGAGGGAAGTACCCTACAAGCAAACAAACAACAACAATAATAAATATAGTTGGAATGTGCAAGTTATGGTTATGCATACATGTATGTTGGCACATATGTTTGATTGCATTGTGTGAATGCATGTGTGTGTTATATTTCATTGTAAATAATATGTTAATAATTGAAGTAATGAATCATCAGTATGTCATAATTATGAGATCATTTCATAAGATGTTGTGGATTTTGCAATGAAATAATTGTATGCATGAATACTCATAGTTTATTTGATTGAATAGAAAATTTGTCAAGAAAAACAAATTGCAAGTATAAATGTTTTGAATGTAAGTCCATCATAAATACTAGTGATTATAGCATGCAATGGACAAACTTTTGAGAAACTCTTTTACAATAAATAATTAAATAAAACTTATTTATAAATATTTATAACTATAAAAATAAAAATAATATTTTAACAATATATATCATTTTTCTTCTTATTGAAAATTATTATAATTTAATAATAATAATATTTAATTTTTATTCAATAAAAATATAATATTATTTTATAATTGGTTAATAAAAGTACTATTTTTAAAAATTAAGATTGAATAATTGGGCTTTTATATTTGTTACTCAATGTAAAAGTTAAGTTTTATTTGTTTTACAAAATTAACATTGAATAATCGCGCTTTTATATTTGTTACTCAATGTAAAAGTTAAGTTTTATTTTTTTACAAAGTTAAAATTTAAAAATCAAAATTATGAAAATTTTCAAAAAAATATTAAATATAAAAATTAAAATTAATGTATTCCTACAAATTAAAGAGCATTTTGTAAATAAGTTTTTTCGATTAAACCTCTATATAAGTTTTTGAAACCTGTTAATAGAATTGTTGAAACAAAAATAAAAATAATCCTAAAATCAAATTATATATATTCCACACAATATTTTAAATATATTGTAAGACTTTAATAACATTCCTAAATATTTGAATTTGACGTTAGAATTTGTGAATATATTCTAAGTTAGAATAAACTGTGATGAAATTGGTTAAAATAATAATAATTAATATCATATATTAAAAATATAAATATTTAAATTTTATAAATGTATTTTTTTTCAACATCAAATTATTAAATTTCAGAAAATTCAAATTAAGATTAAAATATTTTTAAATCACCCATAATATTTATCTTACTTTTTAAAGAATTATAATATGTATATTGTAGATAGGATGAATCCAATTGTTTTCTTTTAAAAAAAAATACAAGTTAAACACCATTACATCATAATGGCATTCCCACTATTTACACATCTTTATATCAAATGGCATACCCATTTGTTTACATGTATAAGTAGGTAAATCAATTTACCAATATATTTTAAGTTATAATAAATTAAGATGGAATTGGTTAAAATAATAATAATAATAATAAATATAGTATGTTGATGATGATGATTAAAAGGGTAAGTAATTACTCGCAATTATTTATAATTTTGTTTATGTGCTCCAAAAGCATTAAGAGAAGCTTTTCAAGATCATCATAGTTTTGTTGAGTTAAAAGGTTAAGAAGGTTGGTATTGTGACAAATATTTTGAAATTGAGATTTAATGTGGTTATAGGCTGGACAATCTAAGAGAAAGTGATTTTCATCTTCGACCTTCTTTGTGTCATAAAGTTGACACGCTCTTTCATCCCATGGCATTTTAGGAATTGACCAATGTTCACTTTCTCTATGGAGCTCATGAGAATTTGTTCTTATCTTAGCAATGCTTATTTTTTTCTTTACACTTGTCAAAACAAAAAGATAATTTTGATCTTCTAGATTAGGGTTGATTACATCCTTATAATACCTTAATTTTCTTTTTTCTCTAACTCTTTATCACACCACAGTTTCTCCTTAAATTTTGATTTGATGATATTTTTAATAGTATCCTTCTTCTGCAAAATGGTGTCTTCCATGATTCCCCAATACCTTAGCTAAGATTGGGCATCTTTATGTCATCCTTGCTTGAGTTGATGGTGGTTACAACTGGATTTTAAAGCAATTTTAGGAAGCCTCTTCTCTTCCATGTTGTTTAACTTGTTGGTTCGGCACCATTTTCCACCTTTCCAAACTAATGACGTCGATCCGCGTATATCAACCACTTTTATAAAGTGGTTGTTGCTAGTATTTATGTTTCTATTGCAATCTGCTTTTTTTAAATCTATTTATTAGATTGTTAATCATTGAAATATAACCCTAAATATATGAAGTTTTCATTTTTTCGCTATACTAAAGAGAAATCACACTATAATTTCCTATACTAAAGAGCAATCACACTATATTTTCGCACTAAATAGAAATAGACAACAAGGTGTCTTGGCATCAAGTTTGTTGAAAGGCATGGTATTAATTAATCTTTGTGAAGGTATTAGTGATGGCTTCATGGACCCAACGACAGAGAGCATAAACCCTAGCAGAGCATTTGTATCATTTAGTTTTGCCTTTTTATGTACCATGTGGATAATAACATTTTTTATTTTTTTTTGTGAATAAAAAGTGGGTCCTTATATTAATTTTATCTAAAGACTTATAAAAAGACCTGCAGCCTATTTACATTTACAAAAATTCCTGTGGATGAAGGTCTAACTGATTACATTGCTCTTCTCGATTTCCCAAGGTCCAAGTCCCCGAAACCATCGGATCAGATCAACGGTCCTCGATGGCCTGCAGCCAACGGATGAGATCCTCTTCTTGACTTCGCACTTCGCGTTGACGGAGGAATGGCTTGCACTGTTTTCCCGAAACCCTCGAGCTTCACTACAGTTGTATCGCGAGTTTTCATTTCGCGACTGTTGGCTGCTCCAGATTTCGAGATTCCACGCCTTAGGATAACGAAGAGCCGAGTCTTCCACTTCTTTTGATACCTGAAATTACGAGTCCTTTGGGACTAGATCGATGGTCCAGATTTATGTGGGATCAACGGTCCAGATCCTCTCTCGCATTTCGCAATTTCGCACTTCGCTACTTGGGCAAATAACTCCCTTCGAGATCCTGACTCCCGATTGTTGAGTTCCCAAAATCATTTGTCGACGGTCCAAATCTCCTCGAGCACCAACATTCCAGATTCTCTCGCGCTTTTCATGACTTCGCGACTTTGGGAAGCATTCTCCTTCATGCTTTGGACTCCCAATTGTCGAGCTCTGGAAGACATATGTCAGATGAAGATCTTCTGCACTGTTGCATATGGTCACCCTCTCTCATGAGCTTCTAATCATTTTTCTCTTGGAAGAATTTATAAGTAGACAGAGGTGGCACCCCGTCCGGATTAGGGCCATCCAGTTGGGCAAGCTCCTCACATTGGAGCCAGAGGGGTGAACTTTGGGACTGCCTGGAATCGTGGAGAATGATTTGTTGCATAGAGTCTACCCCTGCATTGGCCGGTCTGTCCTCTACTTTGTTTGTACTTTTCTGAATGTGTGAGGGGGTTAAATTTAGAGAGGGTCTGAGAAGATCCTGGAAGCTGTAAAGAGGGCCAAGGAGGTGCCAACTGGGAGTGATTTTCCCTGGATCTCTGCCATTTAGGATTTTTGTTGCCAAGTCTATTATGATTTTGGAGTCTCCTTTAATGATCAAACAAGTGAGGTTTGGATTTGGAGCCATTTTCACTCCTTTGATAAGACCCCAAAATTATGTTGATTTATTGGTTTCGCATCCGAGATTTTCTGCAATGAGGCTTTGTATTTGTCCCAAGATGTTTCTTATGACTGCTCCATATCCTAAGTGTTCTGGATTTCCTTTTGATGCGCCATCAAAGTTGACCTTATAGAAGCCCGACAAGGGGGGAGCCACTTAGAGGGACTGAAGGCTTTTGAAATTAGGGGGGGATACTGAGGAGGGGTGGAGTGAGCAAATGAGAAGCCCCAAGATTTGAGGAGAGAGAGCTCACCTAGGTCAGTGGGGAAGTCTTACCTGGTCCATAATTGTAACTGAATATTTTCCTGGAGATGCAAGAGGATTGTGTTCCAGAGGAGGGTGGGAGGAGAGGGTTGGGAATGAAAGATTATTTTGTTCCTCTCTTTCCACAGTTGCCCAACTATAAAGCCTGGTAAGAGTTTCCAGGTTCTGTTTAGGATAGGACTTTTGAAGGAGCTGGAGCCCCAATCCCTGATGGTGCTTATGATGTTGTTTTTTACTCGTTTGGTTCTTCTCATGAACTGAGTGGCCTAGTTCCAGATGTTCTCACTAAATGGACAATTATTTAGGAGGTGCTCCATGGTTTCTGCCTAGAGATGGCAGATATGGCAGATTGAGGGGCCAATGAAACCATGTCTTTGAAGATTTTCCTAGGTTAAGATCTTGTTCTAGAGTTGAAGCCAGAGGAATGTAGAGATTTTGGGCCAGAGTTTTGATTTCCATATTGTTGTCCAGATGCTATTTTTCTGAATATTGTGGAATTTCTCATGAAGAGTGTATCTCTCCTTTAGAGTAAATCTTCCATGGGGTGTGTATCCCCATCTGAGAATGTCTTGGTCTCTGCCTTTCCGAATACGCTTTTGGGTTGTAGTTTGTTTCCAGTGCTGTAGGTCAGAGTCCATTTCCACTTGGAGTTCCTGATGAGTAGATTTCCATCTTCGCCATGGAGAGTTGCTGGGGGTGTCTGTCCACAAATCTAATACTTTGAGAGTTGCAAGATCTTGAATGTGATTTTAGTAGGATTGTAGATTTTCTTCCAGTTGAAGGGGTGCCATTTCCTGCCAGGAATCCATCTAGAATAGGGCATTCTGGCCATTGCGAATTTCCCAGAAAGCATGTTCCTGTATGAGTGGCTGATTTTTCCAGGCCGCATTCTAGA
The DNA here is from genome assembly GCA_000966675.3 of Picea glauca. Classification (NCBI taxonomy): domain Eukaryota; kingdom Viridiplantae; phylum Streptophyta; class Pinopsida; order Pinales; family Pinaceae; genus Picea; species Picea glauca. Next base: position 22,891 of record JZKD02S2443147.1, read on the forward strand.
TGTTGCAGCCCTGCATTTGCTCCTACATTCTTATAAGTTGACTTTGGTGCGTATTTGGGGAATATTTTCATTTTCAAAGTTTTGCCCAGATCTCTTCTGGTGTTTTGAGCCATATCCACCAAATTCTTGCTCCCATGGTGCTATTAATTTTCTGGGGTCCCGGAGGCCCAGACCACCTGAAGATTTGGGCTTGCAGACTTTTTCCCAACTGACTAGGGCCCAATTTGTGTTCGAGTTGTGTCCATGCCATAGAAAGTTTCTTTGCAAATTCCTTATTTTCTTTATGACTGATTGGGGGGCATCTAGGGCTGAGAAGAGGTAAGTTGGGATGGCTTGGAGGACTGACTTTAAGAGAATGATTATGGATGGAAGGTTGAGGGAGTGAAAGGTTCAGTTGCTAAGACGGTGGGTGATGGAGAGTAGGAGCGAGTCCTAGGATATGTTTCTAGTTGTTGAGTCAGAAAGAGGGAGTCCCAGGTAGCGAGAGGACAGGGTGCAGACAGGGGTATCCAGAAGTTGAGAAAGGTGTTGTTGGATTGCCACAAGAGTATTAAAAAAGAAGAGTTGTGATTTGGCCAGATTAAAGGTGGTGCCAGAGGCTTCTCTTAAATCAGAGAGGATGGAGCTTAGTTTAATTTCTTCTTGCGCGGTGGGGGTGTTCATTAGTAGCGTTTCATCGACCAATTGGCTATGGGAGGTTGTCGGTTGTAACCCATGAAGAGGGAGGCCTTGGAGGGATCCATTTTGAATTGAAGCCCTTATATAGTGTCCTAGACCTTCAGCCATTATGAAAAAAATGAAAGGGGAGAGAGGGTCACCTTGCCTTATTCCTCTTGAGGGGGAGAAGGGTTGAGAGGGGACACCATTGATGAGGATTGAGAAAAAGGTTGAAGAAATGAGGTTCATTATCCAAGAGACCCAATCCTTGTTGAAACCAAAATCCGATATGAGCGCTTTCATGTATTGCTAGCTTAATTTGTCAAAATATTTTGAAAGGTCAAGTTTTAGAAGCATACCTGGAGTACGAGTGTTTTTGAGCAAGTGAATGATTTCATGGACAAGTATGACATTGTCCATGATTTGCCTTCCTTCGACATATCTTGATTGCTCCTTGGAGATGATGAAGGGTAGACTTGGCTTGAGTCTTAGAGCTATGACCTTGGAAATGATTTTGTAGATCACATTGCAAAGAGCTATGGGTCTGAAGTTCTTCGGATTTGTGACTCTTTCTTCTTTGGGTATTAGGGTGAGGAAAGTGGCATTTAGTGTTGGAAGAACTTTGCCTAAGCTGTGTGATTCCTCCACCAGCTGCCACACCTCCTCCCTTAACATTGGCCAACAGGAGTGGAAGAATTTTGTTGTGAAACCATCTGGGCCTGGAGCCTTACCTGTGGGTAACTCCTGAATAGCCTAATCCACTTATGCTTGCATTATTGGTGTCATGAGAGCCTCATTCTGTTCCTAGGTGATTATAGTAGGGATATTTTGGGTCACCCACTCTATTGTTGAGGTGCGATCCACCTTGGGTTCTGAGAGGATATCCTTGTAGAAGTATGCCAGCTCGTGCGTTATTTCTTGATGAGTTAACAAGGTGTTGCCTTGTGAGTCATCCAACTTCGTGATGCAATTGATAAAGCGTCTGTGGATCAAAGAACGGTGGAAAATTTTGATGTTTTTCTCTCCCTCGTTGAGCCATTGAACCCGAGATTTCTGTCTCCATGGGATTTCTTCTTTCTTGTGTCTTTCTTCTAGTTTCCTTTTGAGTTCACTCTCCTCCTGTTGCTGAGTGATTGTGTATCCTACATGAATGAATTGTCCTTGAAGGTTCTCTAGTTTTTGTTCCAGCATTTTCCTTTCCTAAAAAATGTTCCCAAAGACTTCTTTGTTCCATTTGCACACCTGTTGTTTAAAATGTTTGATTTTTTGCTGAAAGCAATACATTTTTGTACCCCTCTGTGTTTCCGCAATGCTCCACCAGTGACGGGCTAACTCCTCGAAATCTGGATGGGAGAGACAAAAAATTTCAAATCTGAAGGGTTTAAGCTTGGGGATGGCAATAGTGTCAACCCAAAGCTGAACCAGCCAGTGGTCTGAACCTACCTTCGGGAGGATGTTGGAATCTACTAGGGAGCCTTCCAAAAGGAGATTTTCTGAGATGAGGAAGCGATCAAGACTGCATGTTATTTGTTGGTGACCTGATCTTTTGTTGGTCCAGGTGTAGGTGTTATTGCTATTCTCAATATCTACCAGTTTGAGGTTCTCTATGAGTTCCTGGAATTTTGCGCTATCCTACTCCAGGCGCTTTTTTCCTCCTCGCGTCTCCTCCTCGCGTCTCCTCCAGCGTGAGAGTCATGTTGAAGTCACCCCCTATTATCCATCGCTTGCCTTCTGCTAAGGAACCTAGGTAGGCCAGGCTTTGAAGAAAGAGGTCTTTGTCTTGGTTGTTCTGCGGTCCATAGGCATTTGTGATCATTCCCTCCTTGTCCGACTCGATGGCTCTGTAGTGCATTGTGATGGTGCATGGAGTGGAGAAGCCTTGATCAAGGATGATTGTAGAAGGATTCCATAGGATGGCCAGGCCTCCTAAAGCCCCTTTTGAGTCTGTTTTATAAGAATCGTAGTTGCACCAACATCTTTTGATGATTTCGTCTACAGTTTGCCCTGCACATTTTTTCTCTTGTATCAGGAATATATCAGGGTCTTCCATTTTGATGGAGTTTTGGAGAATCCTTTGTTTGGATCTTCCATTTAGGCCTCTGATATTCCAGGTGAGGATCTTCATAGTTAACAATTTGGTGGGTGGGAAAAGGATCTCTTTGAGATCCTGTGAATCTATCCTGAGTTGATCATATAGTTTCTCGCCTCCTTTATTAGTTAATGAGATGATTTTCTGCCCCATCGCTTGTTTTCTTTTGAGTGTTTTCTTAGATCTTGGTTTGGGTCTGTGTTGATCCCCAACCTAGATGTAGCCCCTACGGATGAGTCCAAAAATACTTTGTGAACTTTCCTGAGTTGGTCCTCTGGTAAGTTTTGAAGATCCTTCTTGTTGAGTGCTTCTTCTAACCTGTTTAGGTCGATTTATGCTAGGTCCTTCTCATCCATTTACATGATTTTGTCTTCCTCTCTTTCTGGTTCTTTCCCTGATATTGGGTGAGTCTGTGGATCGGCTTGGTGTGTTGGGGTTTAATACTCTTGTGACGACTGATCTTCCTTGTGCTTGCTGAGATCTTTCCCTAAGGTCTTGTGGGGGTTTTCCACCTCTTCTGCTTATGGGAGGTGGTTAAGGGCTTAAAATGAATTATTATTTGGGTTCTTTTTTCTATTGTTGGTTGTGGGCCTCTTCTGTGCTTGTCTCCTTCGATTTTGAACCTAGGTAAATCCTTCCTTTGATTTCTCTTCATCTTCCCTCTTGGGGGGGGCATTGAGAGGGCAGTCTCTAAAAAGGTGTCCATGTTCATGGAATTTTCGACATCTGAAAGGGATGTGTTCATAGTCTATGGTTTGGGCCCATTGCTCATCTTGGTATTCTAAGGTAACTGTGCTTGGAAAGGATTTGGAGATGTTCATATAGACACATATCCTTGCATAAGAGGTGTATTTTCTCTGTTTGGTAGCTTCGAAAGATTTGACATATTTACCCGGGGTGTTTCCTATGCCCAGTAAAATTTCCTCTAACCAAAACTCTTGAGGTAGGGAATAGAGGCGAATCCATACCGGTGCGTATGCGAAGTTTTCCTTTTCTAGGCAGAAGCGATCTGTCCAGAAACATAGGTAGAGGCCAACTGAGTTGTAGAAATATGGTCCCCCTTCAAATTTTTTGTCCTTGTCCTCCAGGTTGTAGAATATTTCTGTAAAAAAACCTTTGGAGCTCAACTGGAGATCATAGTCTCCATTGGGGTTCCATCACGCCTTGATCCAACAATCTAGGTCCTTTTTTTAGGGCCAAAGACCTAGGAATTTTCCTATGAGGGCATGGTCTCTCATGAACTGTGTATGCTCCCCTATCCTTGTGGTTTTGATGATGTATCTGGGCACAACCGGGGCTTGGGGGATATATTTTCCAGGTATCCAGACCCGAGATGCTTTTGGATGTAAGGAATCAACATCTGTGCTCGATTCTTTGCTTATATCCATCTCTTCCTGCAGGTATTGGTCTCGTAAGTGCAATGGCAGATCAAAGGACGGTCGGCGTGCTCGCGAGTTCTCTAGATCATTGGCGGTGACCTTACGGTAAGAGGGGGATTTCACCCCCCCTTATGTTCCCATTCTTCTAAGGCGGTCAGTGTCGGGGTGCAGAGGCGATCAGCGCGTGCAGAGGAGTTCAAATGTGGTCAGGGTGGGAGGGAAGTTGGTGCCTGTGAACCCTAACCTTCCAGAGCTCCAGTTCTAGGTCTAATTAAATATTCCTATTTCCCTCACCCACCTAAAAGCATTCCTAAAAACCTGGATAATAACAATTATTACTCCTGAACAACAATACTTATTAAAAGAGAACAACCTCCTATTATGTGACCCTAGTTTTTCTACTTATAACACTCTTACATAACTGCACAACCAACACATTCATTTGAATGTGTGAACATCATAATT
>JZKD02S2443169.1:14276-27479 GCA_000966675.3 Picea glauca
TTTCATCACCAACTAGTACGGTCATCAAAAGAAGGTCATGTTTGCTTGGTTGTGATTCTTAGATTTTTTTTAGTGTGTGTTGTTTCTTTTCGCTAGTTGGCCATAGATTTCTTTCACCGACACTTTTCTTCCAACATCGACCCTCCACAACGTTCACGGAGGCTACAGGGACTTCCTCCAGAAAATATGGAAGGAGACACCCCTTTACCCCCTCATTCTATGGAGCAATATCCTCAACAGAGTGAGTTTCAAAACACTACAATTCCCCAGGAAGAAGTTCCCATCCCTTTGGAGAATTTTATAATTGTCTCGGAATCCCCAGAAGCTTATCTCATTCCGGAGGGATACGAATGACAGATCCTCCACTTGAATTCCAATGGAGAATTTGTTGTCGTAAACCCTTCTAACATTCCGGCCGGGTCTCCTCAGAACCCTTTACCCAATGACCCTTTTTGGACTGAGGACATTGTTCGGAGTCCACCACGCTTGGTGCGAGATCTTTATGGAACAGGAGATGGTGTCGACTCATCTTTCTCCTACACAGTACCCCCAGATCACTTCACCGGTACTACCACTTTTACAGTCACACCAACCATTGGTCCGAACATACCACCCGTTGGCCCGAACGTGCCATTCGTTGGCCCGAGACCTACTATTCCTCTCCAGACAGCCCATTCAACAATGGCCCCACACATTCGGACCATCCCTGCTGGTAATGCGGTAGTTAATCAAGCCCCGATTGGCACACCTGCAACACTAAGACCTAATCTCCCTTTTCGATTTAGGGCACTGAACGCATCCACTATCACCAATGCCCAAACCACTACTCAAATTGTACCAGGAAGTTCCATACCTTTCCAACAACTCAGAGGGACTGTCCTTGGTGGTCCTAACCCAATCGGCAATACTGGTCAATCTTTTACGTCTGGCCCTCAAATCCCGGGAACTCTGCCTCAAGCTGGGGGGCATCCTCCCACCGGAGGACAAATTCCATTCGGGGGGAACCCTCATGCTGGGGGGCAACCTCAATTCAGAGTCCACCATCAACCACACGGAAAAAACATGTCCGTCGCACCCAATCTGTGGAGCATCCCTTTTCAAGGAAATCCACATGCATCCACGGGACAAAATGTGCCCGCCGCACCTAATCCGTGGAGCGTCCCTTTTCAAGGAAATCCGCACGCCTCCACGGGACAAAATGTGTCCATCACGCTCAATCCGTGGATCATCCCTTTTCAAGGAAACCCACATGCCTCCACAGGGCAAAACGTTCAGACTTCGCAACAACCCCCTCATGGACAAATGCCCAACCCAACATATACTTATCCACAAAACCCATCCGGTTATCCTCCGCTCACGAACACTTCTCAAAACACCTCAAACCCTATGTACCTTGGTCAAAACAAACCTCACATGAGAGGGCCCACGATTTATAATTATCCACATAACCCAGTATTGGGCCCCACTGGTGTCCCTCTGCCACACCAGCATTACCCACAGGTTCACAGACAACTACCCTTTCTAGCCACCCTGGACCTTCCATATTTGTCTCAGTTAACGAATGATCCCATTCATCATTCTATGGTTTGGCCAGCCATTCCAGCAAAACTGCCCTCTGATATCCCAAAATTCGACGAAAAATTGGGAGAAGACCCAAACAACCACGTAATGACCTTCCATTTGTGGTGTTCATCAAACTCCCTCATGGACGACTCGATTCGTTTGCATCTTTTCCATCGAACACTTATGGGTTCCGTCGTGAAATGGTATATTGAATTACCATGTGCATCCTTTCACGATTTCAACTCCCTCGCCATGTCCTTCCTCACACATTTCCAACTACCCATTTGATACAATACGGGTACTGAACTATTAACCTCTCTTCGTCAGACAACTTCCATACACATCTCCGATCATATCCATGAATGGAGATGATGACGAAGGCTAATCAAAGCGGTCATCCCCGACCAATTATTAGTAGAATGGTTCACGAAATCACTATTACCCCAGATCGCTCGTGATGTCTCCATGGGCGGCGTAGTTACCGAGGAAGAAGCCATCACCCGAGCTTAGTACCTAGACTCTGTATGAGTTGATACTGAATGCTACCCATGCCACCAACGATCCATCCAAACCATCGAATGCTTCGCACGCGGATGGAGTTATTGGCTCTGTCAAAACTCAATCTACCACCCAATCCACTGGAATGATTCAGCGACCCACCTCAACAGTTTCTCCCAGTTCGACTGCACCCTCTTCTACCCCCTCTCAAACTGAAGTCTCTGATGTGAATGTGGTCTAATCAACCCCTTCACAACAACCCCGGGGAAAGAAGAAAGAGAGAAACAAAACAAAGAATAACAATAACAACGAACAACCCAAAACCCAACTGCAAACCCCTACTGCTGGAAAACAACCACAGCGAAAACCGAAATTCCCATGTCTCATTTGTGGTGACGATCACTACACTCAAGATTGCCCACATCGCGATGAAGTGGCCAAGCTGTTCAAGGGAAATTCGCAACCCGTCGTGCTTACTCAGCCTTTTCCGCAGCAACAATCTTTGGTTGCACAAACCCCCACGCCGGGGGGAAGTTCCAACCAGCCCCATGATGAGGCCTCGACAAGCACACATATTTACATGTTTAACAAGGTTAATCTAACCACTCATTCTACGATGTATGACACACCAGTTAAACCCAACAAGTCAAAGACTGCTAATGGTTCTTCGCTAGATCCTTTACGATCTGTTGTTAATCCTCCGTATTTTAGCCCTCCATTTGGGCCACTTCAGATTGGGAAACCCTCTTTTGACTCCATCCTACACCCTCCTAAGATCACCATCCGGAAATCCACTTTCAATCCTAATTCACGGGCTACCCAAAATTACAATATCATAGAAGATTTGGCCCAATCCCCGTGTGCCATGTCTGCATTGGAAGTTTTACAACACTGTCCCAACCAACGTAGGACACTCTTAGTTTCCATTGGCGCTTTCGATCCCGAGTCATCAAACTACATCACGTTTAATCTAGATGACCATCAACCGCGACTCTCCCACCAGCTAGATTTCCAAATCGATGTTGTTGTTCATAATCAACAAATTCATTGAACTATCCTGGATGAGGGAGCCTCTACCTGTGTCATGTCTCTAGCCTGTTGGAAAGGTTTGAAATCACCTGCCCTTAATAAATCCCCTACGATGTTACATGCCTTCAATGGATGAGGTTTCCATCCTCATGGATTACTACAATCCCTAGCTGTTCAATTGGGTGGTAAAACTGTTACTGTTGATGTCGAGGTGGTCGATGCTCCCCTCGATTACAACCTATTACTCGGAAGAAGTTGGTTTTATGCGATGACCGTTGTCACCTCATCGGTGTTTCGATGCGTACAATTCCCCCATCAAGGTAAAATTTTTACCATCGATCAGCTCGATTTTTGCACACCCGACGCTCGCATCCCTGCTACCAACCACATTCCCTTTCTGGGAGACCACCTGGTTATGTATGAAAGCATTGGTGTTGGCTTACTGAAAGATTCTAGCCTTATGGGTACTTTCCCTACACCACTTCCACCTACTGCACACCACATTGTTGTTGTCAACATGATTTCGACTATGCCTTATCAATCCCTGGAATCATCAGATCCTTGGATTGTACCTAGTCCTTTGGAATTCGATGTGCTCAGTGACACCATGCCACTTAACCCAACCGAGGCCGCATACGTAGCTATCCAATATACCTCTCCCTCTCGCAACAATTCACATTCGCTGGCACCCGACACTTACTCAGTGCCCTCATGGTTAGATTCCCTATCATTGGTTGTTGATTACATTTACCACATTTTTCCTTCGGATGAATCTATTATGGAAATGCTTAGCATTGACAATTTGCCCTGAGATGATAACCACCATCGATCCTCTTTTCTTCCCCCTTTGGAATAAATTAAAGACATATGATCTGTCTTCCCCCCCGAGGTTACCGATGCTCCACAATCTCCTATCCTCATGATATATACCCTTTCTGAGGGGAACATGGGTAACATCTCTACCATAGTCACGATTGACATTTCAATCAAAGAAGGTGTCGTGGAAAACATTAATCTTGGTGCTAATTGCACACCCGACGAAGTGGTTTCTTACACCGCTTTGTTCAAAGAATTTTGCGATGTCTTCGCATGGAGATACGAGGAAATGCCAGGGATTGACCCTTCAATCATCATACACGAAATCAAGACTTACCCTGATGCAAAACCGGTTCGACAGAAACTCCGCCCGGTTCACCCCAAGAAACTAGCAGCTATAAAGGCAGAAGTTGAAAAACTTCAAAAATTTGGCTTCATCTACCCTGTCCCTTTGATGGAATGGGTCTCTAACCTTGTTTTGGTTGCCAAGAAACAAGGGACCATCCGTGTTTTCGTAGATTATCGTGATCTCAACAAAGCTTGTCCCAAGGACAACTACCCTACGCCTTTTATCGATTAGATCATCGATAATTGCGCGGGAAGCGTAATCTTCTCTTTTATGGATGGCTTTTCTGGATATAACTAGATTGAAATCTTACCCGCTGATCAACATAAGATAGCCTTCATCTGCCCTTGGGGAACTTTCGACTACCGAAAGCTACCTTTTGTCCTTAAAAATGCTGGTGCTACTTTCCAGCGAGCCATGTCCTACACTTTCCATGACATCAAACATATCGCAGAACCTTACCTCGATGATTTACTTGCGCATTCATCCCACCGACCCGATCACATTGGTCACTTGTGGGCAATTTTTCTTCGATGTCGCTTCTATCTTATTCGTCTGAACCCACATAAATGCATTTTCACTGTCGAATCCGGTCGACTCCTCGGTTTCATCATCTCCAAAGATGGGATCAGGGTGGATCCCTTAAATATCAAGGCCATCCTAGCCTTACCCCCACCTACCAACTTAACCCAACTCCAAAGTTTGCAAGGCAAAGCAAACTTTCTTCGTCGTTTCATCTGCAATTACGCCGAAATCACTAAAGGATTTATGCGGCTACTGCAAAAGAACGTCCCTTTCATCTGGGATGGCACTGCCCAACGGTCATTCGATGCTCTCAAGCACACTTTGACCCACGCTCCTTTGTTACATCCTCCTGAATATACAAAGGATTATATCCTTTACTTGGCCGCTTCTACTTCCACCATTACGGCGGTGTTAGTTCAAGAGGACTCTAACGACGAAGAACACGTGATTTATTATCTGAGCAAAAGTTTATCTGGACCCGAACTTAGATATTCTCATGTTGAGAAACTGGATATGGAAGCCGTCATTGCTGTCCAAAGATTCCCCCACTACATCCTGTTACGCACCACCACGGTAATCGCAGACTCTAACCCCATGTACCATGTCTTGATGCGTCAATTACTTGGGGGCAAATATTCTAAATGGATCGTTATTCTTCAAGAATTTGATCTCAAGTTTACAAAGGCCAAAGAAAAAAAATCCCTGGTGTTTGTCGAGCTCATCTATGCTCTACCTTGTGCCAATGAAAACATGGAACCTAGAGATTCTCTCCCCAATGAATCTCTCTTCCTCATTAGCACTTCTGATCCTTGGTACAGAGACATTCTCCTCTACCTTCAAACCCAACGTTTTCAGCCCAACATCTCTCATGAAGAACGACGATGCATCCGTCACCACTCTCGCCGTTATCTCATCCTCGGCGACACTTTATCTCGCCGTGGTGTTGACACCACTCTTCGGCGATGCTTTATTCACGAAGAGGCTGAACGCGTTTTGAACGATTGTCACCTTGGCGCCTGTGGCGGTCACCTTTCTGGGATGTCCACAACCCAAAAAATCTTACGTGCTGGCTACTTTTGGCCCTCGATTTTCAAAGATTGCATCGAGGCCGTCAAAAAATGCCCACCCTGCCAAATCTTTAACAAGAAGGTATGCAACCACCCCATTGCGCTGCACCCCATCATTTCCATCGGCCCCTTTTCCAAATGGGGTATCGATTTCATGCAGTGTAAGCCTACCTCAGCTGGGGGGCACAGTTACATCATCGTCGTCATCAACTATTTCACAAAATGGGCTGAGGCTATGCCTACCTTCCTGAATGATGGTCGTACTGCAACCCTATTCCTCTTCAACCACATCATTACTCATTTTGGTGTACCACATACCATTGTCACCGACCATGGTGCACACTTCAAAAACCATATGATGAGCGAGTTAAATGTCAAATTGGGTTTTTTCCATGAAAACTCATCCCCTTACTACCCTCAAGTGAATGGACAAGTTGAGGTTATCAACAAAGTCCTAAAAACCATGATCCAATGCATGGTAGGGGAAAACAAGACATCGTGGCATTTACAACTGTTTTCTTCTCTCTGGGCCTATCGCACCTCTGTGAAAACCTCAACTAGATTCACTCCTTTCCAGTTGGTCTATGGCATTGAGGCTGTCCTACCAATCAAGTGCGAGATTCCATCACTAAAATTGAAAGTAGAACTCCTGCCCCATACTTCTGTGGAAAAAGAACGATTCTTGTATCTATCCAAGCTGGACGAAACATGTTGTGATGCTGCTCTCATTAATGAGGCACATCGGAAATGAATTAAGAGTCAATATGACAAATCCATCCAACCTCGAGCTTTCACAGAAGGAGACTTAGTCCTCGTTTATGACCAAGCTCACGATAAATTGGGAAAAGGAAAGTTAGAACCTATGTGGCACGGTCCTTACATCGTGAAGCGTGTTTTACACAGAGGTGCTTATGAACTAGTAGACAATGATGGAATTTCCCTGGGAGAGCCCTGAAATGGGCTTTACCTTAAAAATTACTATGCCTAGATCACCTAGCATCTATACTTTGTACATTATTGTATTTTAGTTTGGTGTGTCTTTTCTTTCGCGTGCTTGAGCCTTTACCGTTGCCACTCATGACTGTGCCCGTGTTTTCATGTGCAGATGACGTCTGCCTTTCCTATCTTTTTTGGGTTCGTGGATGGCGCTAGCTGACATACCCGGAACATTGATTCAGTAGCTTGGGTTATTTATCAATTCGACGAGGTGGTGAGCTCAGGAGGCATTTGTTTAGGGCCAGCAACCAACAATATGGCAGAATATCACGCTGTCATCGGATTATTGACCCAAGCTTCCTCTCTAGGTATTTCTCGCATCATTATTTACTTAGACTCCCAACTCATGGTTTATCAACTCAACCGCATCTACGCTATCCACAATCCTATCCTACTACGCCTACACTTGCAAGTTCGTCGTCTCGAACGAATGTTTGATTACATTGAATATAGACATATTCCAAGAGAACTTAATAGTGTTTCAGATTCGTTAGCTAATTACATCATGGATCGATATCTTTCCCACAGATAAGATTTAAGGAAAGAAAAAACTGTACATTAAAACACACCATAGACATCATCATGTACAAATCATCAGCATCATAAAAACTTGAAACTGTATATATATATGGCGTGACTGAAATGTTTGCATTACATCAAAAAGTGTGTAAGAGAGAAAAATATTGGGCCCATCCGCCCATACAATATCGCCTGACAAGGTATACAAAAACATAATCACGGGGAAACTCTAATCTCCCCGCACTGCGTTGTGCTGTGAGTAACATACTACTGCACGCACTACATGCCTCAACAAAGAATTGATGTTCTCTGGAACTCCTACAGTATGTCGCTGCAGACGCAAAGGCACATCCCCCCTCTGCAGAGGAGGGATGCCCATAGTAAGTCCTTGGAGGTTCCTCTCAACCTCCCAGAGGCCCACCACCGGTACTGCTGGGTCTACTACAACTGGGGCGCCGCTGCGATGTCCTGAAACTAGTATATCAACTGGGTGTACTACTCCCTTGTCTGCATGTTGAAAACAAAAACATTTGTTAAAACTCTTTTACATACCCAAAAAAAATACATATACATCAAAAAACTTAAAAAACAAAACTAGACAAGGAATGGCTTAGTCTCTTACCTGACTCATCCCAATCTTCCCCTGTGGGTAAAATCAAGTCCATACTCCCACGAAAGTCTACGTCGGCGTAGGGACAATCCTCTATCCATAGGTACTGTCGTCTCAACCATGCAAAGAAGTCACCGGTAAAGTGAAACTCTTACTCCGAGACTAGTCTTGGGGACAGACTAGTCCATCTCTCCATCTGAGGATCGTCCACTGGTCGTATTGCCAGTGCTATCTGAGGTTGCATTTGAGGGATGCACTCTAGGAAAAATGAGACTAAGAACGAGCCATAACCGAACTGTTTCTGACCATTCCTGCATCGCGGGATCTGTTCCTTCACATTCCGAAGGAACGCTGCACTCCAATTGAACAGTGTTGGCTCTAAACACTGAACACCATAGGACACCTATGATCTCGATGCCAAATGAGCACTAGTGCTACTAGTCACACTCGTGATAGCAAATAATATCGATCGGAGAGGCAGATCTCGTATATCCTTGATAGGGATCCTGCCCCCTACCAATCTCGCTCCCGGAACGCAGTGATGTGCCAGATACACGTCCACCTGCTCAGGTAATGCCCTCTATCCTGTAAAAGCTATAGGGACCCCTCTTTTTGAGAGGTCGGTCAGAAAGTACAAATATTCCAACTCGATGGTTAGGAGTTGTGTACCAACACAGAATCCATGTTCCGTAACATCCCAAAGGCCAATCATGTGCTCAAGAAGTAGAATCTCTCTTTTCATTTTTTGCAATTTGAAAAACTTGAGCAGGCCACAGGCTTGCAAAGTGGCCCGCATACGAGGACTCCGTAGAGCAGCTAAATCACCCATCTCGTGTTCCCTCTCTTTCCATTCAATGATGATTTCCGAAGACACCTACAAAAAAAAAATCAAAAATTTCATCATTCCCCACGTTTTTGTGATTTCGGCGATTTTCAAAAAGCATTTTAAAACACAAAATCAAATGCCCATGACATCTAAAAAGCAACCAATCACCCTTTTTAACCACCACACCCTTTAATATTTACCAAATAATGACTAAAACATGGTAAAAATGCAAAACAATTTGAGGGGGTGCATGGGCCCATGAGGGAAATTTTCATGAGTTTCTTTTGCAAAAATGGTCGGTCTAATCAATTGGAAGGGTGTAGACATCCTAACAACCCTTCCCCAATACATTTTTGTGAAATATTTCCCCCATTTCATCCACTTTCAAGAGGAGGCCAATTTGGTTCAAAAAGGGGTGACCTAGGGATTTGTGTTTTAAATTAATAATGCCATGAAAATCAACTTGAAACCATGCAATTGAAAGAGTAAAGAATGAACACCTACCTGGTTCGAACGGTGTGCGAAATGATCAATCGTAGCTCCGGTAGCGAGAAAAACGAGATTTTCTCGAATTGAGATTCTCCAACACTCCACAAATCCTTGCAAATGAAATGGTAAATGAGTTTTTCAAATCAATTCATATTTATAAAAAATCATTTTTTCATAAGGTATGGTCTTTTTGGGTTTCTCTAAGGATAAAAATAGCTTCACTAATATCTGGTTTGTAGCTTCTAGCATCGCAGGTTTACTGGCAGTTCAAATGAATTATTCACCTTGTCGTATTTATGAGCATAGTCTTAGTTCGTTCTCGAGCTCGACAATATGAGAACGTAACCGGGTAAACTTTTATCTCTTTTTCGGACCCGTACGGATACAATCACATGAAAAAGGAACCCCCCTGGAGTCTCCTTTAAACCCTTTTCAGACTCTCTAAATATGAAAAGATAGTCGAGTGATCTTGCTTTCTTTCACACTCGTTAAAAGGTCAGAAAAAGCGTCTTTCGAGCGATAGTTTAACCCTTTTTCGGTCTCGTTGGACTACTGTACGAAAAAGGAACTGAGAGAGTTCTCTTTTAAGTGTTTTTCAAAACTCTATAATTCCAAAAAACCTTCGATTTTTCTATCCTTGGACTCGTTAAAAACATACATCGACAGACCCATATGGGACCGAACCCTTACTTCTTCCAATTCATTAAAAAAAGGAAGAGGAACTTACCGAAGGTGAGTTATATCGAGCATGTGTTATCCTCCTCGAGCTCATTAAATCAAAAAGAGGTACTCATCTATCTGGATGGGGGAAAAAATTGAAAGGAGCAAGCCAAGCAGTCTCTTGAGAACATCATCTAGCACTTCTTAGAGTCGCCCTTGAACACGACACTTTGTCACTTATCATATATCATAACCCGCTGAACCTCTGCACTGAGCCAATCCTCCGAGTTCCTTTCACTCCTTTGGATCACCCGACACAAGTCACAGTATCCATTTCACAGTTTTGGTCCATGTCAAGTTTTGCTGTAGTGCCTCAGTGTTCAAGGGAAGTATCCGCCTCGAGAGACAACCATCTCAAATATCTTGTCTCAAAACGCGTGTCATTCCATGTTCTTTTGATCTACCAATTACATATTTTTATACATTTTGCGTCGTTGACGGGGGATACATCAAGGCCCTTCTTCGACGAGTCTATTCCTATCGACTTCAATACATTATCCGGGAATTAGACTTAGAAACTAATTGGTACTTTGGGACCTGCATGCCTCAATGGCAGGCCTCCTCACATTCGACAGTGGGTTTACATCATTGACCTCTGATCGAATGATTCCACGGATGTTTGACCTTCAGCTCATCTATTCACATTCGCTGGAATGTACTAGGGTACCTTTGGAATCATTGACATTAATGGTGATCTCCCTCGCACTTGTTAATGGTTCACACCATTGACCGGTAATCAAGTGGTGTCTACCATGTTCGACGTTAGGACATCTATTCACATGGTCAGATTCGTACCATATTGGGATTGGTAAGAAGACCCTGGGTTGAGTCATCACTTTGGTACATACTTTACCCAGGCTGCGAAGAAATTTTATTGGACAAGAACACGTATACTGTCACATAGATCCACTTTGTATTGGTCGTGGCTATGTATTGTCATCTCGTAGATCCATTGTGTATTCTTCATGGCTACGATCAGTACAAATCATCAGAGTATAGATCCACATTGTATCTTCGGTGGCTATACTCTTTTATCAATACAATTATGGATCCGCAGTGTATGTTATGGCAGCCATATCTCAAATCTTGATCATCCAAGCATAGGTATGTCTGCCTTGGGTTTTGAAATATGTCATGATATTTGTTGGATGTTTGTGTGCAACTTCTATCAGGTTCTCCGAGTCTATACCCTTGCTTGAACGTCTACAAAGTATTTCAGTCATCAGTTCGCATCTTCTGACTTCATACTTTGGGGGGCATTCTGTTACATGTCAAAATTGCTCAGCTGGATAAGTGTCGCATTGTCCCTATCAATCGTCGTAAGTGTCGCATCTTCCCTACAACTTTCGCAAGTGTCGCAAGTTTTTCACTAGTGTCGTAAATGATGTTCGGACATGATGCCATGATAACGACACTAAGGAGACACTTATGACATCTCACATAACTGATTTGAAGGAGGAGAACTGGTTTACTGGGATCAAATGACTTTTGACACCTGAAAGAGACCCAGAAACAAAGGTTTTGAGGGGGAGCGCTCCTCTACTTCAGATCCAGAAGCACTAGCGCTCCCCTATAGTGCTTCAGGGAGCATTATAACACTCCACAGCCCTTTTGGAGGAGCGTTGCTCACCTTGAGAGAGCTGGCACTTCCCCAAGGCTTACCAAGGAGCGCTACAATGCTCTAAGACCCCTTCTGAGGGAGCGCTCCCTAATCTGGGTCAGTTGTTGGTCCGTTGAGGAAAATAAGGGAAGGATCATTCGAGATTAGGAGGCAGTTGTGCTCGAATTATTGTTTTCATCAAGAGATCCCTGATCTAAAGAGGAGGTTCTCAACTGGTTCTAAACATAACTCAAAGAGGTTAAGCTCCTCCCAACCTATATAAACAGGCTCTATGATGGTGGAAAGGAGAGAAGAATTGAACATATGAAACCTATGATCTTGGAGGAAACTTACAGTCAGCCAAAGGAGAGTGATCGATGAAGCTGTTGTTATCTAGGTTGTGGGTCTTTCAGGAAAGGGTTAGAGGAACAGGACTTGATGAAGCTGTCGCATTCACATCTACGATTGTAAGTATTGTTGTCGTTATTCTCATCAATATGACATGCTTGGCCTGTTTATTTCTAGTTTGTGTCTGATGTTATATGAACTCATCATTTATTGATAGATCTGTTTTCAAGCTAATGTCAATAGAGTAGGAAGTGGTTGTATCTTGTTTTTTCCGCAGAACTCAGCAAGGAGCAAAGAACTGGAGCGCAACTCGGAGCGTGCAGGGACAAACGTCGATAACAGGTACTTCTATCATCCTTCCTTCTCATGTATTAGTTTAGATAGATTTGAAAGGAAGTCAGTGTCCACGTTAATCATTTTTCTGTCTAGGGTTAAGGTCAAGCCTTAGAGGTGATCTACCTGTCCACAGGGATATTTTCCTACCACGCCCTTGATCAATCCAAAGATTCATCAAGAAGTCTGTCAGCAAATTGACAGACATTAGGCTCTGTTCTTTTAATGGAGAGGAAACCACTGCCACTGTTAGCTCGAAATTATCTTGACCAAATCGAATCGTTTTCCTACTGCCCAGGTATATTTTTAAACATTGATTTTTAATGATTTGGTTTGAATTAGATGATTGTGTTTGCCCCGAATTAGCTCTGGTTTTTTTTAATAGATTAAAAACAATTCTGTTTGCTTCCAATTACCAGAAACGATTTCGTTTTTCTATTTTGAATTAACATAAAATATTTCGTTTTGAATATAAACTATTGATTCATGTACAAAGGATTGGTTTGCTAAATCGAGTATTAGTTTTGTTTTGATTGCTTTGGATATGAAACAATTTCCTTGCTGTTTGATCATGATTCTGTTAACCCAATTTTGTGGTAACAAAAGAAACAGAACCTGCATATCTCTATGATTAGTTGATTGATTTGGATCCTGTTTGATTTCGAATGGTATAATAATTTAAAACTAAATAATTCATTTTCAAATGGCAATTGGATGTCAATTAAATGGAATTTTTTAAAAGATTTTCAATTAATTTCAATGTTGATTCTGTGTCTTATTTAGACTAGCTACAGAATCAGAGGATTCTGTAGCTAGGTCTACAGATTTAGATTTTCATTAATTTCTTTAACAAATATCATTCTAACATGTTCATTTCTGGTCCTTTTCAGGTGAATTCGAATTGCATGGGATTTGATG
>JZKD02S2443191.1:6912-27479 GCA_000966675.3 Picea glauca
GAAACCCAACAACTCCTCCCCCGGTACCCGTCACAAAACTCAGTTCATAGGATAACACATTCTCCAAAAAGGCCCCTACTCTTACACCTAAGAGTATTTATAGCTCATGTTCCTACTTCAGATTCTTTGTTTTTTGCACATAGGATAACTAGACTTTACATAAAACTCCATTAACTAACAAAAAGTACAATTGACTAACATTCTTGATATAAAGTCCACATACTTGGGGGCGGCGGAAATCAAGAAGTAAATTATGAATGGAGCTTAGGAATAGCTAAAAATAACCAGGCTGACGCACTCACCCTATTTCAAGGGTCTAAGATCTTGAACTCAAGACACACTAAGAACATTTTTCTTATTGGTGATTCAGCTATCATTACAAGATTTATGAATAATCCAACCATTCCATCTAATGGCAGACTTGCCAGATTCATTCTGAGAATTCAAAAAGAAGCCTACCAGTTTAAATCCACGGAGTTCTTCCATGTATGAAGGGAGCACAACAGACAGGCAAATAGCCTAGCCAATGTGGCATCTTGTCTTGAAGGAGTTCAAAGAACAAAAGGGGGCTAACCTTTGACCCCATTCTTTAATTTAATCATAATGAATATTACAAGCATTTGCATGCCCTCCATGTCGCACTCAAAGGGCAGTGAAGATTTAATGACCAAGAACAAGCATCAATGGACATCAAGTCTATGGTACCTCCAAACACTCCTCACTTAACTCTGTGCCAGCAATTTCAATTGGGATCAGTCATAAGGTTGAATGAAGGCGGGACAATGGAATCAATAGCTGATGGTCTCGGAAACTTTGGTTTAGGTAAGTTTCCATTGGCCCTAGAATGTTCTTCTCACAAGCATCTTCCTCGGCCTTTAACTGTTAAATTGGCAATCAGCCTCCGTATCTTTGGGCATATCCCTTAAGCTATTTCATCTTAGTTATATGATTTCTCTGTGCTGTGAATTTGTTCTGGGTTGGAGCTTGAGTCAAAAATTGAAAGTGATCTGGAGAATTAGAAATTGGAATGGGAATTGTCTGGGTTTGTCTAAGTCCGCTCTTTGGGTTTGGTGGGGAACTTATGCAAACTCCGGGCCTCTGGAAATCCCCAACCTTCTGGGTCTTCTGCTTTCAATTTTTGTGTCTTCAGAATTCCCCTGCCTTCTGGGTCTTCAGCTTTCAATGTTTATGTCATCAGAATTCCCCTGCCTTCTAGGCTTGGTGGTTGTAACCCGTGGTTTTGGCTTGTTTGAAACTCTCTGAATTTGGAAAGTTGAAGTCTATGTATAAAGGAACACATGGATTGTTGGGGAACTCCAGCTAGGTAATTTCGTGGTATTCTTGTTTGGACCATTTGGCTCTAGTGGAAAATGAATAACACAGGCAACCACCCCGACCAAGAGTGTTGCCCTATCCATGAAAAATATGAAATTCAAAGGATTCTACGTAGGCATGAGGACATCATATCTAATAACAGAAATTCCATATTTCTGTAACATCCAAACATGGTCCTGAGGAAACTCGTAACAAGGTGTACGTTGTTCTAATGGAAATGATGCTGCAACAGAAGGGAAGAATTCAAGCCTTAGAGACTGAATGCAATATGCTTCTTCGGCTGGTCATCGATCAGAATAGGACTTCGCAGTCTGCAGCTTCAAATCTGGGAATGTCAATGGGATCAGCTCCAAGGGAACTTAAAGAAGAAGAAACTGTCAAATGCATGAAGACGTGGACATGGAAATACAGGAACCACATCCATCACATTTTGGTCAGGATGAAGCCTACAGTAACCATGTTTTCCATTAAACATAGTTTTTCTTTATGTTTTGCAAAGTACAACTGGTTTTTGAAGTCTTTTTCAGGATTTACACTAGCAGAAGTTTTTGGATATACTCTGCAAAGGATAATTTTGTTCTGTGTAACAATCTCTAAATATTTTCATCAGCTGCTGAACTATAGACCATGTGACAAGCTTATTTTTTGCATTGCTATGCCGACCAACGCAGCTGCAGCACTTTTCTAATACAAAATATATCTGTTCCTGTTAAAGAAAATGATATGAAGTCCACTGACTAAAAGAAGATAATAAATGCCTAAAAATTTCCAATGGCCCACACAGATTACAGTAGGAGGAAGACTTTGCATGGCCTTGCCTAGCAACCTATCTGACTACCAAAAATCTCATGAGTATGGTTACTGGACTACCTCAAGATGAAGCAATACACAAAGATTTCTGAAATTCATGTAATCAGACAATTTCATTGGACAATAAGCAAAGAACCTGAAAAAGAAGTCAAATTTCAATAACTCGAAATCAGAAGCTAAAGGGATGTGATACTATTGCTAATAAAAAGAAGTCTTCATAAAATCTTTGAATGTAGACAAAAGTAGGTTGTTGGAAACACAAAGAAACAAATAAGACATGATGATCAAAATCACTTGAAACAGGAAACAAATTTGGTTTCTGAGATGATTTCAGTTTGGAAACGACACTTTTCAAATTTTATGAACCATGTCAACAGCATTTTAAAATATTTTGGAAATTATAACATAAAATATCAAAAAATAATTCAAACTCTAGATAATTGTATTTTCCATTTTTTAGAATTTTAATGTTTTTTTCTGTTTTGGGGTGTATTTAAACACAAGCAGGTCATCCATGGGTCACAACTCTGTTTGGAGGCCTTTATTTTTTTATTTTTTTTGCACCTGGAAATGCATCATTTCTAGCATTCTTTGACAGGATGTGTCTCAGAAATCCATCGTAGGCATTTCCATCTCTTTCCGCAAAATGAAAACACCCCAGAAATAATTTCAAGTTTCCAAGGAATATTGTACCAATTTCAATTTTTGAAATGTTTTCAGGCAGGGAACAGGGCCCTTTGCCTATATCCATAAAGCAAAAGACTAAACCAATAGAAAATTTAAATTTTTGAAAGCTCTTACAAAGAATAGAAAAGAGAAAGTGACTATGATGGTGATTACTTTTCAAAGAAATTCTAACAAATTTTTGAACTTAAGATGATAAAACCAAACATCATATCTTACGCTCATGAAAAGAAAGGTGTAGATGAAAGAAAGAATCATACTTTGGTTGAGACTATGCGAGGAAGCTTGGAGCAGTAAGAAACCCTCTACTACATACATGTGTATTTGATTCTGGAGCCTATTGATCATTTATCTGAAGAAAAATACTCATTTTTATATTTCAAGAATTTATATTTTTATATTCTTCAGATACTATTTTGGGACAAAGGGTTATCAATTTAGACAATCTGAAATAGAGACATTTGTCATCCAACATGAATCATCTTGACAAGACCCCTGCAATAGACAAAAAATAGGAAGTTGTTGACACACCTGACAATAGTTCAGTCATATGAATATTATCTTTCAAATACTGACGAAGTCAATGAAGTGACACATGCGATCATATAGCAAATGCACAAGCATATATGAGATATGCTTTACTTATATCATATCATGTCACAATGCTGCACATTTAACACAAGTTGAGCAACTCCTCATCAAATTGTCATATTATGCTATACTTGAGCACAAATGGGACACAAAGCTGTTGGATGCTCTAGATAAGATAAGTTTATTAATGTCCATCAAGTGACCAAAAGTAGGTCAACAAGATTGCTCAATACATATGAAACAATACAAAGTGGGCCTGCAAATGCCACTCCTATAAAAGCAAGAAACAAAGCTTAGCTCTAAGATTTGGGTGCAAGTGCAACTAATACAATGCTAAAAGAAAAATACAATGCCATGGAGCCATGTGTACGAGATCCTCAATGCTCCAAGTGCCTCTCGTCAGGCCAAGGAGAGAGGGGGTCCTTCTCTGAAGTCAAATGTGAAACTCTCCTACCATCTGAAGCCAAAAGAAAGAATCTCTATATAGAAATCTGGCTACAGCCTATGGAATGTCTCTCTGTTTAGAATAGGTGACCCATTGTCGAGAACTAGTGGAGTGGCATTCCCTGCTAGTCAGGCCTGAACTATTCCAAAGCCTCTTAGGACAACACCACATACATCTCAATATCAGGGGTTGCACTACCTCCTAGGGCCTCATGGATCTGCGTGCCAGAATGGTGTTGCACTCTGCCTGCACCATTATGAATGCCAAGAAGAAAGATGTGACCCATTAAGTAGTGTCCAATCGAGTTGGGGGGGGTGCATAGTGTCCAATCAAGTGCAGGCACAGAGAATGTGAGCTCCAATGCCTAAGTGTCTCTCCCAAGGATAACAAGTATAACACTAGGCCCTGCAAGTCTAGATATCAAAATAAGGTGGAGACATGGTTCCAAGACTCTCTAAACAAGCAATGGAACTACCTTGGTATCTTGGAATAAGAGGGGCATCTGAATATAAAGTGCTCCTCTATATCTATCTCTTATCTATGGTAGATCCAACATCATCAATCCTCCCATGGTATCTAGACTCCGGAGCTCAACTTCCACCCAAGTTGATGCAAGCCCACTCTAAACCACCTAGGGGGGGATCCTAAGCCCATGCATCCAACTCCAAACCACGTAAAAGACCACATAATGAGGTCATTTTTAAACTCTAGGAAGTGCTCTACATAAAAGACCATCTTGGGTTTCAAACCCCTAAGGAGAGAACAAAGTGACCTAGGTGTTATCTATAAATATCCACCCTGGTAGCTCATTCACCTACTTATTAGGCAAGAGATGGCCACAAGCATCCAACGAGTGCCTGAATGGGGGAAGATGATCTATCGATATACCAATTATTTGAAGGAAGCAAGAAACTTCTGAATACCACCACCACATTCCCCTGGTGAGGGGATCGACTCGTTGATGACCTCCAAATATTGGTAAGCCAAATATGGATACACACTCTGCCTATCATTGAGTCAATAAAACCTCAAAGGCAATGCAACAACTCAACCAATCTGAAGACAATGTTGATTCGAAAAAGGTATGCCGCAAACTTTCCCTAGATGATGAGTTGGGGGTCCATCCTCTTACACCTAATGATGTGACAAAGTAAGAGGGTCTAAACTTTCTTGATGCAAGCCCAATCAAACTCAAGCAAACTCCATCCCCAAATCTTCAAATTGTACAAAACAATGGGTTTGATAATGAAGTCCATGAGGTCTAGATTGAACGAGATATCCCAAAAAAGGTGCTAGAAACATTGCCTCTCTATAAGATCAGGGGACCTATACCCCTTATTCACTCGATGTTGAAGAGCATGCCTTCACCTGAACCTAGGCCCTAAAAACTTAACTCCTAATATATCGTGACCAACTCCTCCCCCATAAAGCAAAAGTAGAAATCTAAAAGAGACTTCTTCCAACAATTGAAGATCATCACCTTGGTTTTCCCAAGGTTGACAATCAACTCCCCAAGGTCACAAAACAACACTTGACCACCATGTTGTCTTTGTAGACTTTTACGTGCGGAGGCCATGAGGACCACATCATCAACAAAGACTATGGAGATCAATACATGGTGAAGGAGACCAGTGTTGCCCGGCTAGATGTGCTCGTGCAAGAAAGCCTTTAACTTGTCTATGTAGGTAGATGCCAAATAAAGTGGGCGAGACGAGGCACCCTTGCTTCACCCCTACAAACAAATGAATTATTGAGTGACCCATAAAACATTGAAATTGTGCCTCTAGACAATTTGTTACAATGTATCTTAATTTGCAGAATGTAATGGTGTCTTCAATCGCCACTGTGACAATCCACTTATACGCCCCTCATAAATACATAAACTTTTCCATCATTACTATTAATGAAACTTTTGCAATGAAATCTTAACATTATGGAATGAAATAAAATAGCAGGACAATCTAACACACCAATTAATCTGTAAATTGTCGTGGATATTCCACTAGAACAGTTCGTCAGAACCGATCTTATGTTGAAATCTTTATTATGCACGTTTATTTCCTTAGATCTCAAATTTGTTATCTCTAGCTTATTGCTCTATTTTTCATAGAAAATAACTGAAATACGAAAATAAAAGAACAGGCAAATGAAAGAAGATCCATATAAATAAACACAAGATTTACCCCTAGGAAATCCAATACAGGAGCAAACCCAGCTCGAAGGTGAGGCCTATGCTCTTCTATCTTTGCTTCAGATATCAAAATGCAAATACAAAGGAATGGGCACTCACTATGGAGTTGCCTCTAACACTTTGGCCTAAAAGGGTGCTACAAAATCTTCCTCTTCCTCTGTTATGCTCTCAAAATACCACTCCTAGATGTTATTGCTCAACTATGGAACAAGTACAATACTAAAAAATGGAACCCCTTCTCCTAGCGGCCTAATATGTAACATACCCCAATAGCCACCTATGGTTAGGGTTTTGACTTCCTCGACCCCCAACTAGTGATAAGGTTTGGACCTTCTGAAATCTTCTTGAAAGTCCACATGTGGCTAGCCCCATACATTTGAGTAATGGGCATTGACGAGGCATCCACTCGTACCACGGTGGTCAACACGATAGGTCAACTTGCAAGAGGCATAACTTTCGATAACTTTCACATACAAACTTCGATTGAGGCGATTCTTGCATCGTTGGAAAGGTCTTGATGTGTAGAATATGGCATCTTCCCCCAAATAACATTTTGGACCTAAAAATATGTTGTTTGATGCCTCAAAATGGCTCTAGAAGATTTCATATGGTTTCCAACCCTAATTTTCCAGACTGAGACCTGGTGCTAAAATGACCCTACAAGTTGATTCCTCCAAATTTTCCACCCGGGAATTACCGAGATGGATGACATTATATAACGATCCAATCCGAATCATACCTCCCTATTTAGGGAGGCTTTTGGTCCCCAAAAGAAGTACTAAATGAGGTTAGGAAACTTTTCCTCTACCTTCTCTCTGGAGTTACCATTTTTCTTTGCCTAAAAGTTGTCCTTCCAACCCAATTTGCCACAGGTTCTCTGGAGTTACCATTTTTCTTTGCCTAAAAGTTGTCCTTCCAACCCAATTTGCCACAGGTCATGCTGCCCCTGTCTTGTGGTTTTGTACTTCCTCTACAAAATTGTATCTTTTGCCAACTCTGCTTGAGCTTTTGGTGGTAAGCCCTCTATGGCAGGTAGGACTTGCTCCTCAATTTCTTGATCCAACATGGAAGGCTCATAGAATTTTGGATTCTCCACATTCGCTACTAAGTAAATGTGCATGTATGGGGGTAGACTGAGTCTGCCAGGTGTTATCACCCACCTTCTCCAATACCCCAAAAAGGCCATACCACATAGCCTTGATCTTTTGGTATCCATGTCTGAGATGATGCTCCTTGGTATCCCAAAGTGAACCCAGACCAATTCAAAGAACATGGTTGTTGCTTCTTGTCCTTTGATGGTCTTTTAGAAGGCATAAGAATGCACATCTCGTTGAACCTGTCAACTACCACAAATAAATAGTCATGTCCCTTCCTAGTTGTTGGTAAACCTCCAACAAAATCCATGGAAATGCTTTCCCAAGGTCGAGTGGGTACAAGTAAGGGATGATATAGACCTTGCTCTCTATCATTGAGCTTGTTGGTACAACAAAATATGTATCCTCTAATATATTGTGCTACATCCTCTAATCTTTTCAACAAACCTTTTTGCTTTCATTACTTCTCCTGTGATGTCTTCCCTCACTCCTCCTTGTTGTCCATAAACAACATCCAAAGGTGAAGGAGGAAAATATCCAAAGCAAGTTTTATAAGAGGACTTACCAGTGGAAGTATGGACTACTATGTTATAAGCGTGTTGAATGTAGATTAGATTTTCATCCCAAGTCTTTGGATGCTTCTAATTGTTGTAACCCCTAAAAAATTGTTCCAACGTCCTATTGACTAATTTTGTCTACCCATTTGTATGGATGGAATGTTGTAGATCTCTTCAACTTAGTGTCCATCTTCACCCAAAGTGTACTCCACACGGCACTGAAAAATCTAGTATCCATGTTTGAGATGATGATCCTTGATATCCCAAAGTGCACCCAATCTTATTCAAAGATCATGGTTGTTGCTTCTCGACCTTTGATAGTCTTTTTAAAAGGCATAAGAATGTAGATCTTGCTGAACCTGTCAACTACCACAAATAAAATAGCCATATCCCTTCCTAGTTGTTGGTAAACCTCCCACAAAATCCATGTAAATGCTTTCCCAAGGTCAAGTGAGTACAAGTAAGGGATGGTATAGACCTTGCTTTCTATCAATGGGGCTTGTTGGTACAACAAAATATGCATCCTCTAATATATCGTGCTACATCTTCTTGGATTTTAGGCCAATACACATGCCTTTGTAAGTTAGCAATTGTCTTCCCAACAACAAAATGTCCTGCAACTTTAGAGGTGTGAGCCTCTCTGATAAGCTACAGTCTTTCACCTTTAGGAACACAGAGCTTGACTAGCTTGTAGAGTAATCCATTCTAAAGATGATAGTCAACCTCACTATCCCCTCTTTCTACTTGAATTTGACCATGTAGTTGTTGAAACACCCCCTTGAAGTCCTCATCTTCTATGTATGCCTCTTTGTATGCATCATGGGTAACAAGCTCCATGTGCATAAGAGTTCCCAAAGTTGTAATCTTGGATGTGAGTGGCCTAGAAAGCATGTCTACCAACTTATTAGTGATGCCCTTCTTATACTTGATGACTAGATGAAATTGCTGCAAAAATCCCATCCACTTGTAATGTCTAGTTTGTTGAAGCTTACTCTAGGTCTGCAAATACTGCAATGGCTAGTGATCTATGTGGATAATGGTTTCCTTTCCCATCAGATAGTGCTTCCACTTCTTAACATCTTGACCCAGGGCATAGAATTCATTATCGTAAGTAGGGTAGTTTAAGACTCTGTCGTGAAACATTTCAAAATGATAGCGTACCAACTTACCTCCTTGCATCAAAATCGCTCCCATAGCATACCCACTTGCATCTGTCTCGACTTCAAAGGGCTTCTGCAAGTTAAGCAATGCAAGAACTAGTGCTTGAATAATATTTCATTTTAGCTCATTGAAGCTTTTTGTTGATTCTTTCCCCACTGAAAACTCTTACCTCTCGTTGTTAGGGCATGGAGTGGTGCAACTACCGCTAAAAAGGATGCTATGAACTTTCATAGGTATTGTGGTGTACCAACAAAACTCCTAACTTCAATGACATTAGTAAGAACTAACCATTTTATGATGGCCTCCATCTTTGCGGGATCTATCTTGAGCTTATTGATATTATGGTCGATGTGGGAAGTATTAACCTCCATGTGTAACCTTTGGCTAGAATAGAATATTTTGGAGAAGCAAGAGAAACCCTAAAAAGATGTGTAAAAACCCTAGAAGACAAGTCGGCTCAGTAAAAGAATTAATATTGAAGTATTAGCTTCTAAAAGGACAAGTCGGCACAGACAAGTGACAAGAACCACTATAAATAAGAGATGATCTAGCTCATTTGTACACACTCACCTCACTCACTCTCTCAAGTATGTCGCAAGTTTGGAGCTGCAACTGCAAGATAGGAAGGTGGATCTTTCGATGTGATTCTTGCTCTCTCTCTCTAGCCTAAGATATGAACCCTATATCCTAGTATCTATTGGTGGCATATTTGGTGACATTCTTGGTGGTATTCTTGGTGACTGCAACTGCAACTGCCACAGTTGAGTATTGTTCTTGTTCTGTGGTTTTGGGACTTTCTGTCTGGTGTGCCATCTTTGGAGAATGATGTGCTCTCTTGGTTATATGTTGTCTCTAGTGTTGCTTCCAGAATCACTCTATCTAGCAAAGGTTATGGTGCTTGGGGGTGGCTGTGTGCCTATGGTTGGGTGACAATATTGTGATATTGTCAATGGTAAAACAAGCACATCGAATATTTTAACAGGTTATGGGCCCACACATCCTTCAAAACAACCTAACCACTGGAAAGTAGAGCAAGAGTTCTTTGTCAAGCTCGTTGTTGCACCAATTGCAACTGCAACCAGGATTTCTTATTTTGCAGCTGCAACAAACCCTAATCCAACTCTTTGGGCACCTTAAGTGAGGCATTGGACATATTTTTTGGGTATTCTAGTGCGCCCTAGCCTAGCGCACCCTCTAGTGTCCTCAGCCATCAAAAACGTCTAGTTTGAGTTTTTGGTCAAAGTCAAAGGTTGACTAGTCAAAGTCAAAAGTTGATTGGTCAAAGTCAAAGGTTGACTTTTGGTCAAAATTGATTTTTCTGGTCAAGTTGAAATTTCAGAGTTTCTAGTTTGTTCTAATCATTGAACCTTTTGATTCAATTTCTAGCCTCTTCTTGTCAAGATGGTGTCTAGTTTCATATTAGAAGACGAGTTTGTTGAATTTAAAGNGAAACCCAACAACTCCTCCCCCGGTACCCGTCACAAAACTCAGTTCATAGGATAACACATTCTCCAAAAAGGCCCCTACTCTTACACCTAAGAGTATTTATAGCTCATGTTCCTACTTCAGATTCTTTGTTTTTTGCACATAGGATAACTAGACTTTACATAAAACTCCATTAACTAACAAAAAGTACAATTGACTAACATTCTTGATATAAAGTCCACATACTTGGGGGCGGCGGAAATCAAGAAGTAAATTATGAATGGAGCTTAGGAATAGCTAAAAATAACCAGGCTGACGCACTCACCCTATTTCAAGGGTCTAAGATCTTGAACTCAAGACACACTAAGAACATTTTTCTTATTGGTGATTCAGCTATCATTACAAGATTTATGAATAATCCAACCATTCCATCTAATGGCAGACTTGCCAGATTCATTCTGAGAATTCAAAAAGAAGCCTACCAGTTTAAATCCACGGAGTTCTTCCATGTATGAAGGGAGCACAACAGACAGGCAAATAGCCTAGCCAATGTGGCATCTTGTCTTGAAGGAGTTCAAAGAACAAAAGGGGGCTAACCTTTGACCCCATTCTTTAATTTAATCATAATGAATATTACAAGCATTTGCATGCCCTCCATGTCGCACTCAAAGGGCAGTGAAGATTTAATGACCAAGAACAAGCATCAATGGACATCAAGTCTATGGTACCTCCAAACACTCCTCACTTAACTCTGTGCCAGCAATTTCAATTGGGATCAGTCATAAGGTTGAATGAAGGCGGGACAATGGAATCAATAGCTGATGGTCTCGGAAACTTTGGTTTAGGTAAGTTTCCATTGGCCCTAGAATGTTCTTCTCACAAGCATCTTCCTCGGCCTTTAACTGTTAAATTGGCAATCAGCCTCCGTATCTTTGGGCATATCCCTTAAGCTATTTCATCTTAGTTATATGATTTCTCTGTGCTGTGAATTTGTTCTGGGTTGGAGCTTGAGTCAAAAATTGAAAGTGATCTGGAGAATTAGAAATTGGAATGGGAATTGTCTGGGTTTGTCTAAGTCCGCTCTTTGGGTTTGGTGGGGAACTTATGCAAACTCCGGGCCTCTGGAAATCCCCAACCTTCTGGGTCTTCTGCTTTCAATTTTTGTGTCTTCAGAATTCCCCTGCCTTCTGGGTCTTCAGCTTTCAATGTTTATGTCATCAGAATTCCCCTGCCTTCTAGGCTTGGTGGTTGTAACCCGTGGTTTTGGCTTGTTTGAAACTCTCTGAATTTGGAAAGTTGAAGTCTATGTATAAAGGAACACATGGATTGTTGGGGAACTCCAGCTAGGTAATTTCGTGGTATTCTTGTTTGGACCATTTGGCTCTAGTGGAAAATGAATAACACAGGCAACCACCCCGACCAAGAGTGTTGCCCTATCCATGAAAAATATGAAATTCAAAGGATTCTACGTAGGCATGAGGACATCATATCTAATAACAGAAATTCCATATTTCTGTAACATCCAAACATGGTCCTGAGGAAACTCGTAACAAGGTGTACGTTGTTCTAATGGAAATGATGCTGCAACAGAAGGGAAGAATTCAAGCCTTAGAGACTGAATGCAATATGCTTCTTCGGCTGGTCATCGATCAGAATAGGACTTCGCAGTCTGCAGCTTCAAATCTGGGAATGTCAATGGGATCAGCTCCAAGGGAACTTAAAGAAGAAGAAACTGTCAAATGCATGAAGACGTGGACATGGAAATACAGGAACCACATCCATCACATTTTGGTCAGGATGAAGCCTACAGTAACCATGTTTTCCATTAAACATAGTTTTTCTTTATGTTTTGCAAAGTACAACTGGTTTTTGAAGTCTTTTTCAGGATTTACACTAGCAGAAGTTTTTGGATATACTCTGCAAAGGATAATTTTGTTCTGTGTAACAATCTCTAAATATTTTCATCAGCTGCTGAACTATAGACCATGTGACAAGCTTATTTTTTGCATTGCTATGCCGACCAACGCAGCTGCAGCACTTTTCTAATACAAAATATATCTGTTCCTGTTAAAGAAAATGATATGAAGTCCACTGACTAAAAGAAGATAATAAATGCCTAAAAATTTCCAATGGCCCACACAGATTACAGTAGGAGGAAGACTTTGCATGGCCTTGCCTAGCAACCTATCTGACTACCAAAAATCTCATGAGTATGGTTACTGGACTACCTCAAGATGAAGCAATACACAAAGATTTCTGAAATTCATGTAATCAGACAATTTCATTGGACAATAAGCAAAGAACCTGAAAAAGAAGTCAAATTTCAATAACTCGAAATCAGAAGCTAAAGGGATGTGATACTATTGCTAATAAAAAGAAGTCTTCATAAAATCTTTGAATGTAGACAAAAGTAGGTTGTTGGAAACACAAAGAAACAAATAAGACATGATGATCAAAATCACTTGAAACAGGAAACAAATTTGGTTTCTGAGATGATTTCAGTTTGGAAACGACACTTTTCAAATTTTATGAACCATGTCAACAGCATTTTAAAATATTTTGGAAATTATAACATAAAATATCAAAAAATAATTCAAACTCTAGATAATTGTATTTTCCATTTTTTAGAATTTTAATGTTTTTTTCTGTTTTGGGGTGTATTTAAACACAAGCAGGTCATCCATGGGTCACAACTCTGTTTGGAGGCCTTTATTTTTTTATTTTTTTTGCACCTGGAAATGCATCATTTCTAGCATTCTTTGACAGGATGTGTCTCAGAAATCCATCGTAGGCATTTCCATCTCTTTCCGCAAAATGAAAACACCCCAGAAATAATTTCAAGTTTCCAAGGAATATTGTACCAATTTCAATTTTTGAAATGTTTTCAGGCAGGGAACAGGGCCCTTTGCCTATATCCATAAAGCAAAAGACTAAACCAATAGAAAATTTAAATTTTTGAAAGCTCTTACAAAGAATAGAAAAGAGAAAGTGACTATGATGGTGATTACTTTTCAAAGAAATTCTAACAAATTTTTGAACTTAAGATGATAAAACCAAACATCATATCTTACGCTCATGAAAAGAAAGGTGTAGATGAAAGAAAGAATCATACTTTGGTTGAGACTATGCGAGGAAGCTTGGAGCAGTAAGAAACCCTCTACTACATACATGTGTATTTGATTCTGGAGCCTATTGATCATTTATCTGAAGAAAAATACTCATTTTTATATTTCAAGAATTTATATTTTTATATTCTTCAGATACTATTTTGGGACAAAGGGTTATCAATTTAGACAATCTGAAATAGAGACATTTGTCATCCAACATGAATCATCTTGACAAGACCCCTGCAATAGACAAAAAATAGGAAGTTGTTGACACACCTGACAATAGTTCAGTCATATGAATATTATCTTTCAAATACTGACGAAGTCAATGAAGTGACACATGCGATCATATAGCAAATGCACAAGCATATATGAGATATGCTTTACTTATATCATATCATGTCACAATGCTGCACATTTAACACAAGTTGAGCAACTCCTCATCAAATTGTCATATTATGCTATACTTGAGCACAAATGGGACACAAAGCTGTTGGATGCTCTAGATAAGATAAGTTTATTAATGTCCATCAAGTGACCAAAAGTAGGTCAACAAGATTGCTCAATACATATGAAACAATACAAAGTGGGCCTGCAAATGCCACTCCTATAAAAGCAAGAAACAAAGCTTAGCTCTAAGATTTGGGTGCAAGTGCAACTAATACAATGCTAAAAGAAAAATACAATGCCATGGAGCCATGTGTACGAGATCCTCAATGCTCCAAGTGCCTCTCGTCAGGCCAAGGAGAGAGGGGGTCCTTCTCTGAAGTCAAATGTGAAACTCTCCTACCATCTGAAGCCAAAAGAAAGAATCTCTATATAGAAATCTGGCTACAGCCTATGGAATGTCTCTCTGTTTAGAATAGGTGACCCATTGTCGAGAACTAGTGGAGTGGCATTCCCTGCTAGTCAGGCCTGAACTATTCCAAAGCCTCTTAGGACAACACCACATACATCTCAATATCAGGGGTTGCACTACCTCCTAGGGCCTCATGGATCTGCGTGCCAGAATGGTGTTGCACTCTGCCTGCACCATTATGAATGCCAAGAAGAAAGATGTGACCCATTAAGTAGTGTCCAATCGAGTTGGGGGGGGTGCATAGTGTCCAATCAAGTGCAGGCACAGAGAATGTGAGCTCCAATGCCTAAGTGTCTCTCCCAAGGATAACAAGTATAACACTAGGCCCTGCAAGTCTAGATATCAAAATAAGGTGGAGACATGGTTCCAAGACTCTCTAAACAAGCAATGGAACTACCTTGGTATCTTGGAATAAGAGGGGCATCTGAATATAAAGTGCTCCTCTATATCTATCTCTTATCTATGGTAGATCCAACATCATCAATCCTCCCATGGTATCTAGACTCCGGAGCTCAACTTCCACCCAAGTTGATGCAAGCCCACTCTAAACCACCTAGGGGGGGATCCTAAGCCCATGCATCCAACTCCAAACCACGTAAAAGACCACATAATGAGGTCATTTTTAAACTCTAGGAAGTGCTCTACATAAAAGACCATCTTGGGTTTCAAACCCCTAAGGAGAGAACAAAGTGACCTAGGTGTTATCTATAAATATCCACCCTGGTAGCTCATTCACCTACTTATTAGGCAAGAGATGGCCACAAGCATCCAACGAGTGCCTGAATGGGGGAAGATGATCTATCGATATACCAATTATTTGAAGGAAGCAAGAAACTTCTGAATACCACCACCACATTCCCCTGGTGAGGGGATCGACTCGTTGATGACCTCCAAATATTGGTAAGCCAAATATGGATACACACTCTGCCTATCATTGAGTCAATAAAACCTCAAAGGCAATGCAACAACTCAACCAATCTGAAGACAATGTTGATTCGAAAAAGGTATGCCGCAAACTTTCCCTAGATGATGAGTTGGGGGTCCATCCTCTTACACCTAATGATGTGACAAAGTAAGAGGGTCTAAACTTTCTTGATGCAAGCCCAATCAAACTCAAGCAAACTCCATCCCCAAATCTTCAAATTGTACAAAACAATGGGTTTGATAATGAAGTCCATGAGGTCTAGATTGAACGAGATATCCCAAAAAAGGTGCTAGAAACATTGCCTCTCTATAAGATCAGGGGACCTATACCCCTTATTCACTCGATGTTGAAGAGCATGCCTTCACCTGAACCTAGGCCCTAAAAACTTAACTCCTAATATATCGTGACCAACTCCTCCCCCATAAAGCAAAAGTAGAAATCTAAAAGAGACTTCTTCCAACAATTGAAGATCATCACCTTGGTTTTCCCAAGGTTGACAATCAACTCCCCAAGGTCACAAAACAACACTTGACCACCATGTTGTCTTTGTAGACTTTTACGTGCGGAGGCCATGAGGACCACATCATCAACAAAGACTATGGAGATCAATACATGGTGAAGGAGACCAGTGTTGCCCGACTAGATGTGCTCGTGCAAGAAAGCCTTTAACTTGTCTATGTAGGTAGATGCCAAATAAAGTGGGCGAGACGAGGCACCCTTGCCTCACCCCTACAAACAAATGAATTATTGAGTGACCCATAAAACATTGAAACTGTGCCTCTAGACAATTTGTTACAACGTATCTTAATTTGCAGAATGTAATGGTGTCTTCAATCGCCACTGCTACAATCCACTTATACGCCCCTCATAAATACATAAACTTTTCCATCATTACTATTAATGAAACTTTTGCAATGAAATCTTAACATTATGGAATGAAATAAAATAGCAGGGCAATCTAACACACCAATTAATCTGTAAATTGTCGTGGATATTCCACTAGAACAGTTTGTCACAACAAATCTTAGGTTGAAATCTTTATTATGCACGTTTATTTCCTTAGATCTCAAATTTGGTATCTCTAGCTTATTGCTCTATTTTTCATAGAAAATAACTGAAATATGAAAATAAAGAACAGGCAAATGAAAGAAGATCCATACAAATAAACACAAGATTTACCCCTGGGAAATCCAATACAGGAGCAAACCCAGCTCGAAGGTGAGGCCTATGCTCTTCTCTCTTTGCTTCAGATATCAAAATGCAAATACAAAGGAATGGGCACTCAGTATGGAGTTGCCTCTAACACTTTGGCCTAAAAGGGTGCTACAAAATCTTCCTCTTCCTCTGTTATGCTCTCAAAATACCACTCCTAGATGTTATTGCTCAACTATGAAACAAGTACAATACTAAAAAATGGAACCCCTTCTCCTAGCGGCCTAATATGTAACATAGCCCAATAGCCACCTATGGTTAGGGTTTTGACTTCCTCGACCCCCAACTAGTGATAAGGTTTGGACCTTCTAAAATCTTCTTGAAAGTCCACATGTGGCTAGCCCCATACATTTGAGTAATGGCCATTGACGAGGCATCCACTCGTACCACGGTGGTCAACACGATAGGTCAACTTGCAAGAGGCATAACTTTCGATAACTTTCACATACAAACTTCGATTGAGGCGATTCTTGCATCATTGGAAAGGTCTTGATGTGTAGAATATGGCATCTTCCCCCAAATAACATTTTGGACCTAAAAATTTGTTGTTTGATGCCTCAAAATGGCTCTAAAATATTTCATATGGTTTCCAACCCTAATTTTCCATACTGAGACCTGGTGCTAAAATGGCCCTACAAGTTGATTCCTCCAAATTTTCCACCCGGGAATTACCGAGATAGATGACATTATATAACGATCCAATCCGAATCATACCTCCCTATTTAGGGAGGCTTTTGGTCCCCAAAAGAAGTACTAAATGAGGTTAGGAAACTTTTCCTCTACCTTCTCTCTGGAGTTACCATTTTTCTTTGCCTAAAAGTTGTCCTTCCAACCCAATTTGCCACAGGTCATGCTGCCCATGTCTTGTGGTTTTGTACTTCCTCTACAAAATTGTATCTTCTGCCAACTCTGCTTGAGCTTTTGGTGGTAAGTCTTCTATGGCAGGTAGGAACTGCTCCTCAATTTCTTGATCCAACATGGAAGGCTCATAGAATTTTGGATTCTCCACATTCGCTAATAAGTAAATGTGCATGTATGGGGGTAGACTGAGTCTGCAAGTGTTATCACCCACCTTCTCCAATACCACAAAAAGGCCATACCGCAGAGCATTGATCTTTTGGTATCCATGTCTAAGATGATGCTCCTTGGTATCCCAAAGTGAACCCAGACCAATTCAAAGAACATGGTTGTTGCTTCTTGTCCTTTGATGGTCTTTTAGAAGGCATAAGAATGCACATCTCGTTGAACCTGTCAACTACCACAAATAAATAGTCATGTCCCTTCCTAGTTGTTGGTAAACCTCCAACAAAATCCATGGAAATGCTTTCCCAAGGTCGAGTGGGTACAAGTAAGGGATGATATAGACCTTGCTCTCTATCATTGAGCTTGTTGGTACAACAAAATATGTATCCTCTAATATATTGTGCTACATCCTCTAATCTTTTCAACAAACCTTTTTGCTTTCATTACTTCTCCTGTGATGTCTTCCCTCACTCCTCCTTGTTGTCCATAAACAACATCCAAAGGTGAAGGAGGAAAATATCCAAAGCAAGTTTTATAAGAGGACTTACCAGTGGAAGTATGGACTACTATGTTATAAGCGTGTTGAATGTAGATTAGATTTTCATCCCAAGTCTTTGGATGCTTCTAATTGTTGTAACCCCTAAAAAATTGTTCCAACGTCCTATTGACTAATTTTGTCTACCCATTTGTATGGATGGAATGTTGTAGATCTCTTCAACTTAGTGTCCATCTTCACCCAAAGTGTACTCCACACGGCACTGAAAAATCTAGTATCCATGTTTGAGATGATGATCCTTGATATCCCAAAGTGCACCCAATCTTATTCAAAGATCATGGTTGTTGCTTCTCGACCTTTGATAGTCTTTTTAAAAGGCATAAGAATGTAGATCTTGCTGAACCTGTCAACTACCACAAATAAAATAGCCATATCCCTTCCTAGTTGTTGGTAAACCTCCCACAAAATCCATGTAAATGCTTTCCCAAGGTCAAGTGAGTACAAGTAAGGGATGGTATAGACCTTGCTTTCTATCAATGGGGCTTGTTGGTACAACAAAATATGCATCCTCTAATATATCGTGCTACATCTTCTTGGATTTTAGGCCAATACACATGCCTTTGTAAGTTAGCAATTGTCTTCCCAACAACAAAATGTCCTGCAACTTTAGAGGTGTGAGCCTCTCTGATAAGCTACAGTCTTTCACCTTTAGGAACACAGAGCTTGACTAGCTTGTAGAGTAATCCATTCTAAAGATGATAGTCAACCTCACTATCCCCTCTTTCTACTTGAATTTGACCATGTAGTTGTTGAAACACCCCCTTGAAGTCCTCATCTTCTATGTATGCCTCTTTGTATGCATCATGGGTAACAAGCTCCATGTGCATAAGAGTTCCCAAAGTTGTAATCTTGGATGTGAGTGGCCTAGAAAGCATGTCTACCAACTTATTAGTGATGCCCTTCTTATACTTGATGACTAGATGAAATTGCTGCAAAAATCCCATCCACTTGTAATGTCTAGTTTGTTGAAGCTTACTCTAGGTCTGCAAATACTGCAATGGCTAGTGATCTATGTGGATAATGGTTTCCTTTCCCATCAGATAGTGCTTCCACTTCTTAACATCTTGACCCAGGGCATAGAATTCATTATCGTAAGTAGGGTAGTTTAAGACTCTGTCGTGAAACATTTCAAAATGATAGCGTACCAACTTACCTCCTTGCATCAAAATCGCTCCCATAGCATACCCACTTGCATCTGTCTCGACTTCAAAGGGCTTCTGCAAGTTAAGCAATGCAAGAACTAGTGCTTGAATAATATTTCATTTTAGCTCATTGAAGCTTTTTGTTGATTCTTTCCCCACTGAAAACTCTTACCTCTCGTTGTTAGGGCATGGAGTGGTGCAACTACCGCTAAAAAGGATGCTATGAACTTTCATAGGTATTGTGGTGTACCAACAAAACTCCTAACTTCAATGACATTAGTAAGAACTAACCATTTTATGATGGCCTCCATCTTTGCGGGATCTATCTTGAGCTTATTGATATTATGGTCGATGTGGGAAGTATTAACCTCCATGTGTAACCTTTGGCTAGAATAGAATATTTTGGAGAAGCAAGAGAAACCCTAAAAAGATGTGTAAAAACCCTAGAAGACAAGTCGGCTCAGTAAAAGAATTAATATTGAAGTATTAGCTTCTAAAAGGACAAGTCGGCACAGACAAGTGACAAGAACCACTATAAATAAGAGATGATCTAGCTCATTTGTACACACTCACCTCACTCACTCTCTCAAGTATGTCGCAAGTTTGGAGCTGCAACTGCAAGATAGGAAGGTGGATCTTTCGATGTGATTCTTGCTCTCTCTCTCTAGCCTAAGATATGAACCCTATATCCTAGTATCTATTGGTGGCATATTTGGTGACATTCTTGGTGGTATTCTTGGTGACTGCAACTGCAACTGCCACAGTTGAGTATTGTTCTTGTTCTGTGGTTTTGGGACTTTCTGTCTGGTGTGCCATCTTTGGAGAATGATGTGCTCTCTTGGTTATATGTTGTCTCTAGTGTTGCTTCCAGAATCACTCTATCTAGCAAAGGTTATGGTGCTTGGGGGTGGCTGTGTGCCTATGGTTGGGTGACAATATTGTGATATTGTCAATGGTAAAACAAGCACATCGAATATTTTAACAGGTTATGGGCCCACACATCCTTCAAAACAACCTAACCACTGGAAAGTAGAGCAAGAGTTCTTTGTCAAGCTCGTTGTTGCACCAATTGCAACTGCAACCAGGATTTCTTATTTTGCAGCTGCAACAAACCCTAATCCAACTCTTTGGGCACCTTAAGTGAGGCATTGGACATATTTTTTGGGTATTCTAGTGCGCCCTAGCCTAGCGCACCCTCTAGTGTCCTCAGCCATCAAAAACGTCTAGTTTGAGTTTTTGGTCAAAGTCAAAGGTTGACTAGTCAAAGTCAAAAGTTGATTGGTCAAAGTCAAAGGTTGACTTTTGGTCAAAATTGATTTTTCTGGTCAAGTTGAAATTTCAGAGTTTCTAGTTTGTTCTAATCATTGAACCTTTTGATTCAATTTCTAGCCTCTTCTTGTCAAGATGGTGTCTAGTTTCATATTAGAAGACGAGTTTGTTGAATTTAAAG
>JZKD02S2443202.1:0-27479 GCA_000966675.3 Picea glauca
ACTTGACAATGCATGCAAACTAACTCAGCATGCACATGTCATGCATGCATGCAATGCATGTCATGCATGTGATCATGCAACAAAACATGCAACTATAAATGCATAAAACATGCAACATGCAACAAGACTTTCCAACTTGAATTTGACCAGACATACAACTTGAGTTTGACAACTCAGCCTTGACATTCAACTCGACTTAAGGAAATTTGAATTTCTTCATGGTGGATGGTGTTACACGTGCCAACGCACTAGATCAATACATTTACATCATTTTCAATATCAATAAGATTGTTTGTTTCTAGCTCATAGGAATTTTATGTTCAACCCAACTTTTTCTAGATGCCTTGACTTTTTCTCATGGATCACAAGACTTGAATAGGCTCACAGAGGTTGTACGTTCCCACTAACTTTTGCACTAGTATGTCTATGCTCACATATCTTGTATGTTCCCCCTGACTTTTGCACTAGATTGTCTATGCTCAAAGAGGTTGTATGTTCCCCCTAAATTTTGCATTAGATTTACATCTTGACTTTTGTCTTAGACTTACAAAGCTTCTACCTTTTCTTTGGATAGAATCACAAGATCATATAGCATCTCACTCATCCTAACTTTTGGTTTGACTCATAGAGGTTGTACATTCCCCTTGGATTTTGTCAATACCTCACAAGACTGGTTGATTCTCCAAATCTCCCTAGCTAGCCTCAGGGTGGCCCATATGGCCTCTCATTGGAGAATGATTATCGATGCTACCAAATTTAACATGCATTAAGTAAGAATGTGCAGATGTGCATGTTATTTTCATGGTATTGTGGAGTGAGGCACTAGAACTACGTAGTAAACAATGGTGCATGGGTGTGTGCACCAAAGTTTTGGGGCTGTGCGGAACAAATTTGTGGTGCATGTGCATTATTGATACGTAGTGTACATGTTACGTGTTGACATCGTGCATTGGCATGTGTTGAATACCAATGCACATATGGGCTTCCGAAGAAGGATTTTGACAAGTTGGTGCAGAGTTTTCATGAATTTGTCTCATGAATTCACCTAACAAATCTTGTTTTATACACATTTTGCAGAATTATCAGCGATTAGAGAAAAACACAATCAGTGCAGAAGGTCAAAAGCATGGAAGATGTGTAGAGGACTTATAGTCCTGACGATGAATTAAGGGATTTGTATGTCGGTTTGGGTGTTGATGGTACAGAATCCAAGGAGGAGCACATGAACTTGGTAGAAACCATAAAGGGATTACAAAAAGATGTCCAAAGTTATAAGGGTAATAATGAAATGCTTATGAGAACCAAGGAGAAACAAGATGACTTTAATGTCAAATTGATGTGGAGCCTAGACATAATAGAAAATAAAATGGATAAGGAAACAGAGACAAGTAGGTTAATAAGTCATAGATCTCATGATGAGAAAAGAAGAAAGGAAAGGAGTGTTGATAGGCATCATCACCACTCACCAAAGCATTCTTTTAGGAAAGCGCACATAAGTTCAAGTCCATCTCTTATCAAAAATAATAAGAGAAGACTTGGGTGGATGAGCTACAGGGAGAAATGAATAAGATCAAACCTCCTACCTTTGATGAGGAGCACAATAAGGATGAATGTGTGGAGACCTGGTTGTTGGGTATGAGGAAGTACTTCTAGATACATAATTATTTTGCATGGGTAGAAGGGATAAATGTTATGTATCAATTAAAAGGAGAGGCATAAATGTGGTGGGATCAGTTTGTGCAAGTGAAACACATTGATGAGAAGATATTTACTTGGAGGGAGTTCAAGAGGTATTTTCAAAAGAAATACTTAACCAACCGGTACTATGACAAGAAAATGAAGGAGTTATTCAAACTTAATCTTGGGAGTATGATGATATATGAGTATGAAAGAAGATTCTTAGAGTTGTTGAAATATGTCGCATTCATCAAGGATGAGAAAGTTGAAATTCAGAGGTACTTGAGTGTGTTTCCCTCATTTATCAGTGACAAGATACAATATGATGACCCTAAGATATTGGAGAAAACTATAAGGCACGCTACATGTCTTTATGAGCAGCAAAGGAGAAGACCAACTTTCCAAAAGGCTTGGGAAGACAAGATGAAAAGAAAGGTGGATCAGAGGAAGAAGGGAGCTAAGCCATCATTTTTCAGAAATATTGTGCAAGGACAGCCAACTCCTAAGGAGACCAGAATATCAGAGACAGTGGGGCAAAATCCATGGCAACAATATATTCAATGTTGGAAATGTGGCAGAGATCATATGTGCAGATATTTCCCTCAACAAGGTGATCAAGAAAGGATTGTGCACAGTGTAAGGGAAGTTGTGACGGTTGAGGATATGAGCATAAATGTGCCAAAGATTTATGTATCCCTGGATAACAAGTAGGTTGAGTTTCAGTTGCACATGATTGAGGTGGAGGGTAAGATTAATGACCAACGCATTGTTATTTTAATTGACTCAGGAGCTAGTCATAGTTATCTAGATCCTCGGATGGTGGAAAGATTCCATTTTCTGAGAAGAAAGTGTGGAAAACCTTGGCTGGTGCAGTTAACTACATGAGTAAAAAGGAAAATTAATGATATGGTTAAGCCATTTCCAATGGAGATGAATGGACTACACACAAAAGCTGATTTGAATATCATACCTTTGGGTTTGTATGATTGCCTCATTGGTATGGATTGGTTGGAAAAGCACCATGTTGTCCTAGATTGTTACAATAAGGAATTCACTTGCTTGGATGAGGAAGGGAACTTAAGAAAAATTCAATGAACTCCAAAAGTTGTGACTATCAGAGAAGTTTCAACCTTGCAATTAAAGAAAATATATAGGAAAGGATGTCAAGTATTTGCAGCGCACATGGAAGAGGAACCTAAGGATAAAGTGCCAAGTGTTGAATATTGTGCAGTATTGAAAGAGTAAGAGGATGTCTTTAAAGAGATACTGGGATTTCCTTTGAAAAGAGATATTGATTTCTCCATAAATTTGATGTTGGGAGCAGCACCTATATTCAAGACTCCTTATATGATGGGTATGCCAGAATTGAAGGAGTTGCATATGAAAATTGAAGAGATTTTGAAGAACGGGTATATATGCCCAAGTGTGTCACCTTGGTGTTCCCGAGTATTCTTCTTGAAGAAGAACGATGGTACATTGATACATTGTATCGACTTCATTCAATTGAACAAGGTAAGAGTAAAGAATAAGTATCATTTTCCAAGGATAGATGACCTATTTGATTAGTTGTGGAGCGCGCAGATATTTTCTAAGATTGGTCTCATATCTGGATATCAACAAGTGAGAATTAAGGAAGAAGACATCAGTAATACTTCCTTTAGAATAAGGTATGGTCATTACAATTTTACAGTGGTGCCATTTGGGTTGTCAAATGCACCAGTTGTCTTCATATGTTTGATGAATGGAGTTCACAAAAGTTATTTAGATAAGTTT
This sequence comes from Picea glauca, assembly GCA_000966675.3. NCBI lineage: Eukaryota > Viridiplantae > Streptophyta > Pinopsida > Pinales > Pinaceae > Picea > Picea glauca. Next base: position 3,451 of record JZKD02S2443202.1, read on the forward strand.
TTCATTGTATTTCTGGATGACATACTTATTTACTCAAATTCCGAAGAAGAACATGAATAGCACTTGAGGATGGTACTGCAGGTATTGAGGGAGCATCAACTTTATGTGAAGTTGAGCAAGTGTTCATTTTATCAGCAACGGATTCATTATTTGGGTCATATTATTTCGAAGGAAGGAATAGTTGTGGATCCTGAAAAGATAAAAGTCATTGAGGAATAGCCGACACCAAGAAATTTCATAGAGGTAAGGTCCTTTATGGGACTGGCAGAGTACTACAAAATTTTTATTGAATTATTCTCTCAGATTACGCATCCAATTACATCTTTGCAAAATAAAGATGTGTGATTTGAATGGACTCTGGATTGTGCAAGGAATTTTCAACACTTGAAGAGTTTGTTGATAAGTGAGAAAAATTTAAGAATTGAACATCCAGATGCATACTTCGTGATGCAGGAGAATCACTCTACTTCAACAACGCACTAGCCATCCAGCACATTCAGAGTGCATTCATGGAGGAGAGAGGCGTCAGCCCTCTCATTTTCAAATTGCAAATTTGTAATAAATGTTTGTAAGCTTGGGATAGCCAAATCCATGTCATTGTGAAGGCAAGAGTTAGTGTCACCTTAAATGGTTGATAGGCTGAAGATCTAGATCCAATCCGGACTAGACAGCCATTAAATGTAATTGAATGTAACTTATGAGAGTAAGTGAGATGGAGGGAAGAGCTCGAGGAGCCCCTCTTTGTAAAAGATCTTGTTTTTTGTTTTCATGAGTTAGGAAGACTACAGATGAGATTAGGATAAGAAGAAGAGAGAGAGAGAGAGCCGAGACTCTGTAGCAGTCGGAGCTTTGTACACATTGTAATCAAACATTTATGTTAATGAGAAAAGAGCGGTTTCTCCTGCATATGATTCTTTGTGTGTTTATGTATTTGAATGCATGTTATGTGTGTGTTCATTTATGTTGTAAATGTATGTTAGTTTCCATATGCAGGGATAGAAATAATTTACTGTCTGTGAGTGTTGTCATAGGGGTAGACCCGAGGTTCAATGCTACAATAGCACACCAACAAAACCCTAACTACCGACCCTTTCGACAACACCTGCGAAGCAGATGAAGTCTCACCTGAGGTAGAGGCAGGGGTGTTTTCAAGACTCAGGTGTCTACAACCTTAGTTGGGACATAGATCTGTGATTATATCTCATACGGAGCACTTAGCAATGATCATTCATCAATATCCAACCCTTATTATACTTCGTAGATAGCACAGAGCGTCGCAACACTTACTAAGATCTAAAGTATTTCATCACTTAGCAATAGTAGAATAGATCAGATTCTGGATCATCACTAAGCATCTTCACACATATCAGATCTAACATTCATAAACATCTAAGAAGAACAAATCATAAATAAATATATCTAAATATATCAAAGCACTTAGCAAGAGATAAACACATAAAAACCAAGCACAAAGAATAACACACAGATTTACGTGGTTCACCCCCATCCTGGGGCTACATCCACCAACTCTTCTTCTTTATTAGTGTCTTCAATCTCTTATAGCACAGAGCCACCAAAACCCTACTTCGCATAGGACAGAAGATCTACGCAGCTCGCTAGCTCCTTCTTCCTTGCGCTATAGCACAAATCCTTCTACAACTTCTTACAATGGCTTGCACTCAACCTCTTACAGTCATGCACAGAGCACTTACAAAATCTATTAGCACTTAGATTTTTGGCCTAACATCACATAGATGTCGATCCATCTCCCTACTTACTCTGCCTAGATGTTTATTTATACATTACAAAAGTGGGCCTAAACATGGGTAAACCCACAGACCGACATCCCTTTCCCATTACATATTCCCAAAACCCAAAAAGGGGCCCAAAAGTGGGCCGAGATCCCTTGATCTCTGCTTCGTCTATCACTTTATCTTTGACAGGTTGTCGAAGTCCCAAAAATGGTCAAATATGACCAAGTAACTTTAAAACTTGGTCAAGGGCCAACAGGCCCCCAACACTCACCTGTGACTCATCCCGAGTCACTTCAATCTGGAAAATTTTGCCTCGAATGCCTCGAGCTTGGCTCGAGCTGCTTCGACTTGCTGCTTTGTTTTGGTCTCTTGTTCGGTGAACACTTAGATTATTGCATTTTTTACTGGTTCGTAGAGGCATTTCTCTGTTGAGATGATGACCTGTTCTAGCTCTGGTCCTTGGGTTTCGATCTTAGAAAATAACATGCATGCCTTATTCTGCATGGGTTGGATTCGCTGAGTGACCTCCATTACTTTACTTTGAAGTGTGTGAATCTGTTTTCGAGCTGTGCGTTGTTCATGAGAATGCTTCATCCTTTCTACAGCTGACAGGGCCTTCAACTACGCCTGTAGCGTATCCGCATGTTGTTTTTCTTCCTGGAGCTCCGACTCCAGCGCCTGTAGTTCTGGGTTCTCTGTAAGGTTTTCGTAAGTATAGGAGCTCTGGTTACTTAACTGCTTGCACTCCAAGGCAAGAGCTTTGATTATATCAACTGTTCTTTGGAAAGTTGTCTCTTGTTAGTCTCTTATCTCTTGCGGGGTTTTGGGCACAGTGCAGAGTTCTAAAACCATGATGCACTGCTATAGCTTCTGGATCACCTCTTCTAACTGTGCCACCTACTGTGGAGTTTGGTCCTCAGTCTATACTTTGACTATTGACACAGAGCGGAGTGATCTGTTGACCCTTTCATTGAATTCAAGTTGTTCGGCGAGCAGTTGTCCCTTGCTTTGTTGTAGCTCTGCTTTCTCTTCATCAAATTTCTCCTGCATAGAGAGCTTCTCTTGTTCTGCATTATTTCTCTATTCTAACAAAGCTTCTTGTGCTTGTGCCAAAGCCTAGGTGGCTTGTGTTTTTTCCTCTTGAGCTCGTCGAAGGCGAGATTCGACCATGTCAGCAATCCTGTGGAGTTGAGCTTATTCATCTCCCATTTCTAATGTTTATGTTGGTAGAGGCGTGGTAGAAAATTTGCGGGTAGACTGGAGTGTCTGCTACACTTCTTGAAACTTGACCTTGATCCGATTGAATACCTCCTCCTACCTGGCTTCTTGTTTCTCTGCTATCTCCAGTGAATCACCATTCAGTGCAGCGACAATGAAGTTGATGTCATCCGATGTTAGGGTGGTTTCAAACTTGGTTTTGGTTGCCTTGGATTTCTTTCTAGATGTGGGATTTGATGGGGGAACCTTTTGTTTCTTGGAGGGGTCCTCCTCGTCTCTAGGTGGGGTAGCCTCGCCTTTCTTTTGCTTGACTTCGGTGTCCCCTATCTCTCCACCATTGCCTCCTTGCGAAGTGGAATCAGTATTCATGGTTGTACTGTCAACGTCTTGAGCATCCTCATTCTTCTTCGTTGTGCTTGGTCCAGGTGTATTGCGCACTTCTTCAGGACTATCAATATCAGAGAGCTTCATGGGGTCAGTTGAGATGAGGAGGTTCGTCGACCACTCCTTAGTAATCTCTTCTAGGTATTTCTATGTCAACTTGTAGTAGGATTGCAACTATTCATGATGCTCATCAACGCGTGGTGTGATGTAGATGAAGTGGTGGTCTGCACTGAACTTCGTCGATGGCCTGAATCTGTAAAGCAGGTTCATGGTGATGCGAGGCATAGACTAGATTGCGGCCTTTAGCTGATTGTAGTAAATGTGGAAGACGACATTGGATTTCCACTGCTTGGTCATGTCACTGGAGTACCACAGTGTACTGAACTTCGCAACCAGTGGTTCAAAGGGTTTTGTATCTATGAAGGTCGCACCTTCTGGTAGCTCCCATGCAATGAATTCGATCAAGATGAGCAGCCAACTAAAATGGAACTCATACCCTTGGTCTTGCGCTTCTCGGCAATCCAGTTCCAACTGGTTCACTAAGTACTTCACCCATTTCATGTGTAATCCCTCCGCGCTCTTCCCTACAAGATCTACCACAAATACGATTACCTGGCTTGGTCTGTTCTTCCGTACCAACTTTCCTGCAATGAGTTGACAGGCGAGGCGCACTGCGCCATTCTAAATAGAAGCTACTTTATAGCCTCGTGTGCCCTTCTCGACATCTCCATAAGCTTATTTAATCTTTTGTGCTAAGACTCGGTCTATGGTCTTTCCAGGGTAAAAGTCCTGTGGGTTGGGGCCCTGCATGCTCAACCTTATGATCTTGTGGATTAGCGTTGGATCGATCATGATGCATCGGTTTAGCCACAAGTAGCTGCCATGATAGCTCGATAGTAGTAGCTTGATGCAGGCATTGACTTCCTAGTGCCTTCTGAAATGGGGGATCTTCATGACGTTCAGCAAAGTGAACTGTGTGAGGTCCATAGTCCATTATTGAGGGACAATCTTCGAGTTTTTACCCTTTGTTTTCGTCGGGTATTTATAAGGTGTAAGAATACCATAAACCTTTATGTCACCTAGGTTGAAGTCACTAAACTTCAACACAATGAACTTATCCTGGTCAGTGTGAACTGCATGCACTCTTTTCGGGAGGTATGCAGTGATTAACGGGTACTCAAACTCTCGGGGTACACTATCATGGTTGATCTCACCGCTCAGGGGTGGCAGGTAAGTGGGAAGAATGCTAGAAATAATATTGGCATTCGCAATATCATCTTGATGCTTAGTTCTCTTTTCGTCGGTTGATCGGGATGGGCCAGCTGGAACGGTCAATGGGGAAGCTTGCACTCCTCACGTCGATGATGCCTATACACATGTGGACAGTCCTCTTCTTGACATGGTTCTTTCATTCATTAATCTATCAGAAATTATGTCATGTTTTCTTCTTCGACGGTGAGCTCTACGGACATACGTGCTCGATATAAGTAGTTAGGATCACAATGAGCTCAGACACTAACAAGATCGCGATGGTCACTGTATACAGTTGCGGGCTTCAAATTCTCAATTGGCAAAAGTATTCTCTGTGCATGGCACGATGAGATAAGTAGGCAACTCGACAACGGTTTTCTTGTAACTGTTACGAGCCTCCATTAACTTTGTTCGACCCATTGAGGTGTGGTGGCGAACCATTAATGTTTTTTGACCCGTTTAGAGTGGCAGTCGAATGGTTATATCAGCTCCCAATGGCTATATTGCTTGGCCTCAACAAATTGGCCTATGTCATTGGTCTGATATCTCGACGAAGTTCAATTTATGTAAGTTTCCCATTCTGTGAGGTTCCCTCTGGAATATTTTGTAGCCTGTTGATCTAAGCTCTCTTTTTACTTAGCTTCCTAGCCTTCTTTCTAGTGAGCTTCATATCGATGATTCTCTTCCCATTCTGATTCTTATTTTCCTTGGACATAATCACTTTGCGTTGTTGAGATCCCTTTAGGGGTAACACTTCTTCTTTATTTGGGATAAGTACTTTGGTCTTCTGTGAGTTCTTCAATATTCTTGTGGCTTCGACATTGGGGTTTCTGGTGTAAAATAGCTTTGATCTGTTCTTCTGTTCTTCAAGGAGCTGCGCAATCTTTCTGGTCATAGAATATTTTAACCCTTGCTTCTTCTATTCCAAAACTTATTATTCTTCCTTTCATCTGGCTTGATATCTGTTAGCGTTAGAAGTCACTCCTGGATTGCTTGCAAGAGTAGAGCCCGACACCCATCAGTTTAATGTCACAATTTGTTTATAAGGGGTGATCGAATGGAGATAATGGCTAGAGGAGGTATCACTCTAACTCAGGGACTGGGTCTGGTACGTAAAGAGCCAAGGAGGTCTAGAATCCTAACTTCATCGAGCGGGTTGATTAAAAGGTGATCATGTGGAAGACTTGGAAGGAAGGGTGAACAAACAGCTTTGGGCAACAGGCTTACAGCAATTTGCAGAAGAAAGACTCTGAATGCAAGATCCTCTTGGTTCAGGGTCTCAAGGAACTGAAAGGGCACTTGACTGGATCCTCCAATTCCAAGTCACTCAGCGTTAAGAAAATCACAAGAACTTATTAGAAACATCGTAACTGCTACAGTGATCCATTACAACATCATCCTATAATAGCTACAACTCGACTGGATCCTCCAATTCTGAGCTGTCCTAACACAGTATAACAAAGACGTAAAAGAATCCAGCATTCATAAGGCAAGAAGTCTCAAAAGTCTGTACATAACCAGAATATCAGTGCTTCATTAAAATGTTACAACCGGGAGCTCTGCTCAACCATCCCTGCTTACAAAATACAAAGACTGAGTTTATATACTCAGAAAAAATCTCCTCACAGAGGCGTGCCCAGTCACCCAAGGCTTGGTGTCACTTCACTTCAGTCAAACTTGTACTGATATCTTCTTTTAAGCGCCATCTTAACTACGCATGGCTCCTGCAAGGGGAGTAGCAGAGCCATTAAGTGTTGGGCTAACGTGCGCAGACTTCTCTGTCGAGTTGAAGACTTTGACATGGCGTCTTTGAAGGACTAGGTACACAGGACCCTCTCGATTGGACCGCTTGCCATACCTTCCATACCTTATACTTAATGAATGAGAGGAAGTCTCAACCACCCACGCCTGTCGTCATTTAATCCAAGTGAGAAATAGTAAGGAGATCGGATCCAATGGTGCCTAGAGGCTACGATGATCCCCTCTGCGACTGAACTCGGTGCCTTGGGCCTTCTTTATGCAGCCCCTTCCTTTCCTCAAGTGACCATGGGTTGTGACCATATGCTTTCGACGTTCGCGGATATGAAAGGGCTAACCTTCGCTGATTGAAATCACGACGGGCGAAACGCCGAGATGGCTCAGCCTGCTGCCGCGTGTCCCTTAAGATGGATGGCTCTGATTACCTCGGCAAGACTGTGGGCCTGGGTCTGAATGCTCTCGGTGCTTCGCGTCTCGCAAATCCTAACACCAATACTTCAAGACTTCTTGTGGCGAGATCCTGAGGCTTTGCGCCACCTGTATTCCACTTGCCCTTACGATCCCACGCGCTAACCGGCCGTTGTCGAGCCATCGCTTCTCGCGATCTCGCAACTCTGGGTGAAAATATTTACAGCTCCAACTCACGAACCTCTGAGTTCATGATATGCTGATGCCACTTGGCATTGTCTCCCTACAAGGATTGACCTTTCGACACCTATCCCCCACTACGGTCCTTAACTCCGTCGGGAAATCGCGTATTGGGATATCGCGATTCCCATTGTCGTGTGCACTGGACTTTCAGTTCCCCGATCCCCAACTTTGCGAGATCTCTCGCCACATGTCCCTGCTGACGGACGGTTCTGATCCAGACGGTAAATCATGGATCGCGATTCCTACATGAGAGAGTTTCTTGTCTTTGAAAACTCCGATTCTCTGATGAACTGAACCCCGACATTCCTCCTCTGTACACTAGGGGTTAACCCCGGCGCAACTTCTTGATATTGAATGGCTGACGGGATTTCATCGATCTCCTCTGTAAGATTATGACCGTCGATTTGCTTTGAGGATGGTTCTCGACTATTGAAGACAAAACTTTGCCCGCTCGCTTGCTTGATTTGCTGCTACAAAATGGGATTCTCTCGTGATATGCTCAGGTGCTTCCTGTGTAAAATGCAGACCTGGGTATGCCTAATCCTGAGACAAGTAATATTGCTAACAATATCTATCAATCAAAGGTTTTCCCAGTAACATGGTAAACAGGGTACTGTCTTCAATGAATCTAATAATCTCAAAATCTTCCTTTGTCGAATCTCCATTGACTGTCATAGGTATCTGAGCGATCTTTCCACATAACATCATCAATTTTCCTCTGAATAGTCCTATTCCTCCTAGTGAAGGGATCATATCAGGCTTTCCTATAGTTTCCCAAGTTCTTTCTGGCATAATGTTCACTTGTGTCTCTCCATCAAGGACAGAGTCAATGTCGAAGTCCCCTATTCTAGCTTCAATGTGTTCTTTCTCTTTAAAAATCTTTGGCAGCCTGACATGTCGGTGGTTATTGAAGGTTTCTTTCATTTGTATCAATACCTTCTCTGTTTCTTTCGGGGTTTCATCCACAGTTTTTGGATCTATATTAGGGTTTTCTTGATTCATATTCATTTTTTCAAGTTTAGCAATCATTCTAGGACAATCCAATACCTCATGGTCCATAGATTGACAATAGAGACAACTAGATCTTCCACCAGGACATTCTTTAGCAAGGTGTCCTGAACTTCTTCAACTGTAACAGAGGATTAGTCCTCTCTTTCTTTTAAATGATCCCCAGCCTTTTCTATACTGCGCACTAGGATCATGGTAGTTAGCCTGCAAAAAATTCTTTCTAGAATCCTGCATCCATTGGTTAGTCCAAACATTCTTTCTATGCATAGGTATAACATATCTATCATTATTCTTATCATATCTACTCATATCAAACTTTCTTTCATCTATCAGAGCCCTGGTTTTCAAACTAGGACAGAATTTATCAAACATACCTAGATCCATACTCTAGAAACAAAAATTTTCACTTATTTTACTTTTGCAGAGCACAAAGCTTCCAGATCTAAAAACTTTTAACACTTCTTACCTTTATCAGAACACAGAGCTTACATGTCTTACCTCTTTTCTACAGATCTGACCTCTTTTCTTCATAAACTTCCACTTTAACCTTTCTTACAGCACAAATCATTTGGATCTCGCTTCTTTTCTGCAGATCTATCTTATTTCTTTAGCACAGAGCTTTTCAGATCAAGTGGATTACTACGCACTAGGGCACAGATCTATGCATGGAGCTTCCACAGTTTCAGAACGAATCCCAGCAATGGAACCATATGTTGGCATAAGGGTATACCCATGGTTCAATGCTACAACAGCAGACCAACAAAACCCTAACTACCAGCCCTTTAGGCAACACCTGTGAAGCAAATGAAGTCTCACCTGAGGTAGAGGCAGGGGTGGTTGCAAGACTCAGGTGTCTGCAACCTTAGCTGGGACACAGATCTATGATTATATCTCGTACGAAGCACTTAGCAATGATCATTCATCGATATACAACCCTTATTACACTTCACAGATAGCATAGAGAATCACAACACTTACTGAGATCTAAAGTATTTCAGCACTTAGAAATGGTAGAACAAATCAGATTCTGGATCAGCACTAAGCATCTTCACACATATCAGATCTAACATTCATACACATCTAAGAAGCACAAAGCATATATAGATCTATCTAAATATATCAAAGCACTTAGAAAGAGATAAACACATCAAATCCAAGAACATATCATAACACACAGATTTATGTGATTCACCCACGTCCTAGGGCTATGTTCACCAACTCTTCTTCTTTATTAGTGTCTTCAATCGATTACAGCACAGATCCACCAAAACCCTACTTCACATACGATAAAATATATGTGCAACTCGCTAGCTTCTTCTTCCTTGAGCTATAGCACAAATCCTTCTACAACTTCTTACAATGGCTTGCACTCAGCCTCTTACAGTCATGCACAGAGCACTTACAAAATCTATTAGCACTTAGCTTTTTGGCCTGACATCACATAGATGTTGATCCATCGCCCTACTTACTTTGCCTATATTTTTATTCATACATTACAAAAGTGGGCCTAAACGTGGGTAAACCCACGGGAAGACATCCCTTTCCCATTACATATTCCAAAAACCCAAAAAGGGTCCCAAAAGTGAGTTGAGATCCCTTGATCTCTGCTTCTTCTGGCGCTTTATCTTCGACAGGCTATCAAAGTCCCAAAAATGGTCAAATATGACCAAGTAACTTTAAAACATGGTCAAGGGCCAACAGTGAGTTCTTTCATTTCAATCTGGATTCTTAGTGGCCAAATTCAAGGGGCTGCATGATAGAGTGTCAGGGACTTTTTGAGCCAGTGCAAAGAGTGCACATCTAGGTTTTGTTGCGAATTCAGACAAGGACGTGCTAGGAGGGCATACCAGCGGAATCATTTAACTCAAGGGAGAAGCCTCATAGTTACTGAATACTCTGGAGGTGAAGACTGTGTAGAGGAGGGCACAAAGAGAATACAGAACTACTGAAGGTTTTGTAGAAGCTCTGCCAGGTGGGCATCGAGACAGTGAAAAGAGTGCACGTGAGGAACTCTCTTTTGATTTATGAGGGAAGGAGTGTTTGTAGAGAAGACACTTACAGAGTTACTGAAGACTCTGTAAACATAGCAAAGTGTGCTTGAGTGGGAAGTAGCCAGGAGAGAACTTTCATCTCTTTGAGGGATAGAAGAGACAGAGACCTTTAGAAGTACGAGCAGCTAAAGCGCAAGGAGTGTGCACCAAGAGAGGACTTATTCCAAGTCTCAAATCTCAGGAGGAACAGTTCCTTTGTGCACAGGGTTTCAGCAGAAAGGAGTAGAAGGTTTGAAACCCCTCGAGGTTTTAGAGTTGTCAAATCTCAGGAGAGACAACATTTCGAGAATGCATGCGAGATAAACGTTGCATAGCTCGTGGAAGATAAATCGGAGGTTGAACCTTCAAAGGGTCAAAGTCTTCCAAGTCCGGGAGAAAGGAAAAATCTCAGGAGGAGCACAGCTACTATTGGATTGGATAGAAGAGAAAATATGGACCATTGGATCATCATCCAGAGAGGAGAAGCATGCACCGAAGGCGATCATATCTGGGTCATCAAATCTAAGGGCGTGGATCAATACCCATTGATCTAGAGTCAAAGAGCACACGTATTAACTTTGGTTATTTATGAAGTCAGGAATTAGTAGTTGGACGAGCAAAGGAGGTTGCACTCCATAACCCCAATACATGAAATCCCAAAACCGCAAAGAACCATCCAGCCGACTATTGTGAGTGATAGGTGGCGAAGATCCAGAAACTGTTGGGGTTTCAGAGCTTGGGAGCATAAGCGTGGAGCTGGGAAGCGGGACGATCCTAGCCGTCCATTAGAGAATACACGTGGTGAATGTTCGGTGTTTCACTGACTCTCTATTGGAGGAATTCAAGAGTGGAGTCGTCATAACTCCTGAATCGTGAAATTGTGATTCAATCGCGACCGTCGAATCACGGATCATTGAGGACCATTGATCTGGCTGCCTAGGAATTTTGGAGTTTCAGAATTCGGGGATTTAGAGGATAGACGTTGGAGTTACATCGTAACTTCATGAAACGTGAAGTTCCAATTCACAAGAGAAGATTTGGACCATCGAATCTTGGTGTGCCAGGAGCCATTGATCTCGCGCTTTAAGAATTTTGGGGTTTCGGGGATCGTAGGATCTGAGGTGGAGATTCCTTCGACTTTGTGAGTTGTGAAGTCCCGAAACACTTTGAGGTTTAGCCCCAGGTCATAGTGGGGGTCATATGATTTGAGGCATAAGGGAGGAGCTAGAGACCCATTATCCCATTTCGAGGTTTCGGGGATTCAAAGAGTTAGGGGGACTCACAACAGATTTCACGAAATGCGAAATAGCGACGTGATCGTGATCGTCGATCGAGGATATCATAGGCTCGTCAGATCTGGTCCTAAGGAGAGGCCCCACATTGGGTTTCGGGGTTTCGTGGATGCAAAGTGTTGGGTTTGTATCACGCCAACACTCCCGAAATCACGATTCGTGAAACACTTTTATGTGTGACCCACGATCGTAGCGTTGTGGTCACGTGGGAGGAAGGCTCGCGCCTAGTGTTGGTTCGCACAGGAGGGGTTTTCGTGGAAGCACCTATGGATATATATGCAGAGTTGAAGGTTCTAGTGGGAAATAAAGGAGCCAATTGGCTCAAAGGGAAGTGTATGAATGGTCCTTGACCGGGAGTTTAGTGGACCCTACCGAGGCAGAGGTAGGGGGTTTGCGCCAGGTGGTATCAGAGCCACTTTTTGTTTGTATACTGCAGGTAGAGGGAGGCAGAGTAGATAAAGATAATACTATGATATACACCAAGTGGTATCAGAGTACAGATTTGGGTTATGTAGGCAACGGAGGTAATCAGAAGGTCGAGCCTTTCTTATGGACAACAGACAGAAGGAAATGAAGGTGATGACTTGATATCATCAGGTGGTATCAAGAACAAGAATATGTCTATGGATAGCAGGTGAAGGAAGGAAGAAAATCGACGTTATGTGTGAAAGATACTTGCAAGGTGAGCAGCAATGGTAAACAACCAGGTGGGTAGAGCTAGAAGAACCAGTTGCTTTCTTGAAGGTGGAAAAGGGAAGGATGGCTACTGAAGGCCAAAGGAGTGGTCAAGCCAAGGACCGCCAGCAGAAAACAAAGGCTAAGACAGACAAAGAGTTCGGTGAGATAAGAGCGCAAAAGGATAAGCTTGCATTTAAAATGCAGCGGGATACAAAGGTGCATTGGGTGTATGAGTGGCCCATGAAGAAGAAGGTTAAGTAGCTCATTCAGAAATTGTTGGTCAGAGAAAAGAGAAGGTTTTTGAAGAGGTGGTTGAGGTATGTCAAAAACCTCAGAGGCAGAGGAAATGGTTCACATATGTGAACTAGAATCTAGGAGAAATCTCAGTGATGATGAGGAGAATGATCTCAGAGACTGCCAGGTGGGCAGTAACGAAAGTTCAACTTTCCAGGTGGGAAATGAGATGGGATCATTGGAGGATCTCATAGACTTCTAGGTGGGTAGGACAAAAATCCTAATTTTCCAGGTGGGCAAGGAAGAGAAGATGAACTCAGCTGAGAGTTCCTATCAGCAAGGAGTGTTGACAAAGAGGGAAGATCAGAGGAATGTTCTGATCAATGGGGGAATTTGGATATTCCTACCAAATGGCCCAGTTGAGACCAGGGAATGTGTTGTAGGTGCAACAGCAGAAGAAAGAGAACTAACAGAGACTGTCAAAGAGGAAGAAGAAATAGAGTAGATGTTGATGTCTTCCCCAACAACAAAAGAAGAGCACATAGTTAAGATGCTCACTCCATGCGAGAAGGAGTTAGAGATGCTGGAGGATTGGTTGAACAATCCAGGGCTAGTAAATGAATTCCATGAGCAGACAATCACGCATATTGTAGGAGAAGAGAATTCGGAGAAATTGCTCAAAAATTTTAGCCAAGAAGATGAACAGATGATGACTACAGCGCTGAGGTCTACAGCAGAAAATGACACAAAATTCCAGTCTGGGGAGCAGCTGGAGAAAGATGGAGTTGAACCAATGCAAGGAGAACTAGCAGCAGCAAAACTGTTAAAGGAAGTGACTGAGCATTAGTTCAGTCAAGAGGAGACTGCAGAGTTGGAGTATGCAGCAGAGTGACAAGTCAAGGCCACAAGAAATGGAGAAGACAGCAAGGGGGATCAGATTGATCTGCCCATGGATATGTGTGAAGGGAACATGCAGCAGAGTAGGTTGCATGAAGAGGAGAGCCAGCCATTTGAGTAGCTGGAAGAAGTGATTGAGGAGATAAGGATGTTGACGCTGAAGTTAGGACAGGAAGTTTCCAGTGAAGAGAAGTTGAGTAGAAGGAAGCATGCCATAGCAGTAGGGAAGATGAAGCAGCAGCAACGCAGTGGAGCAGATGGACAGCTCCGGAAGATAGTTTGGGATTTAGGTGGATTTCAACAGAGATGGGAATCTCATGTGCAGGAGATCATGTTTTTTTTCCTAGCTGAGGAGTATGATGCAGGAGATTTGTACACATTGTAATGAAACATTTATGTTAATGAGAAAAGAGTAGTTTTTCCTGCATATGATTCTTTGTGTGTTTATGTATTTGAATGAAGGTTATGTGTGTGTTCATTTATGTTGTAGATATATGTTAGTTTCTATCTGCAGGGATAGACAGAATTTATTGTATGTGAGTTCTTTGATTTCAGTCTGGGTTCTTAGTGGCCAAATGCAAGGGGTTGCATGACAGAGTGTCGAGTACTATGTGAGCCAGTGCAAAGAGTGCACATCTAGGTTCTATTGTGAATTCAGACGAGGACATGCCAGGAGGGTGCACCAGCAGAATCATTTAACTCAAGGGAGAAGCCTCAGAGTTACTGAATACTCTGGAGATGAAGACTGTGCAGAGGAGGGCACAGAGAGAAGAAAGAACTACTGAAGGTTCTGTAGAAGCTCTTCCAGGTGGGCATCGAGCTATTGAAAAGAGTGCACGAGAGGAACTCTCTTTTGAGTTCTGAGGGAAGGAGTGTTTGTAGAGAAGACACTTACAGATTTAATTAAGACTATGTAAACTCAGCAAAGTGTGCTTGAGTGGGAAGTATCCAAGAGGGCACTTTCATCTCTTCGANCATCAAGGACAGAGTCAATGTCGAAGTCCCCTATTCTAGCTTCAATGTGTTCTTTCTCTTTAAAAATCTTTGGCAGCCTGACATGTCGGTGGTTATTGAAGGTTTCTTTCATTTGTATCAATACCTTCTCTGTTTCTTTCGGGGTTTCATCCACAGTTTTTGGATCTATATTAGGGTTTTCTTGATTCATATTCATTTTTTCAAGTTTAGCAATCATTCTAGGACAATCCAATACCTCATGGTCCATAGATTGACAATAGAGACAACTAGATCTTCCACCAGGACATTCTTTAGCAAGGTGTCCTGAACTTCTTCAACTGTAACAGAGGATTAGTCCTCTCTTTCTTTTAAATGATCCCCAGCCTTTTCTATACTGCGCACTAGGATCATGGTAGTTAGCCTGCAAAAAATTCTTTCTAGAATCCTGCATCCATTGGTTAGTCCAAACATTCTTTCTATGCATAGGTATAACATATCTATCATTATTCTTATCATATCTACTCATATCAAACTTTCTTTCATCTATCAGAGCCCTGGTTTTCAAACTAGGACAGAATTTATCAAACATACCTAGATCCATACTCTAGAAACAAAAATTTTCACTTATTTTACTTTTGCAGAGCACAAAGCTTCCAGATCTAAAAACTTTTAACACTTCTTACCTTTATCAGAACACAGAGCTTACATGTCTTACCTCTTTTCTACAGATCTGACCTCTTTTCTTCATAAACTTCCACTTTAACCTTTCTTACAGCACAAATCATTTGGATCTCGCTTCTTTTCTGCAGATCTATCTTATTTCTTTAGCACAGAGCTTTTCAGATCAAGTGGATTACTACGCACTAGGGCACAGATCTATGCATGGAGCTTCCACAGTTTCAGAACGAATCCCAGCAATGGAACCATATGTTGGCATAAGGGTATACCCATGGTTCAATGCTACAACAGCAGACCAACAAAACCCTAACTACCAGCCCTTTAGGCAACACCTGTGAAGCAAATGAAGTCTCACCTGAGGTAGAGGCAGGGGTGGTTGCAAGACTCAGGTGTCTGCAACCTTAGCTGGGACACAGATCTATGATTATATCTCGTACGAAGCACTTAGCAATGATCATTCATCGATATACAACCCTTATTACACTTCACAGATAGCATAGAGAATCACAACACTTACTGAGATCTAAAGTATTTCAGCACTTAGAAATGGTAGAACAAATCAGATTCTGGATCAGCACTAAGCATCTTCACACATATCAGATCTAACATTCATACACATCTAAGAAGCACAAAGCATATATAGATCTATCTAAATATATCAAAGCACTTAGAAAGAGATAAACACATCAAATCCAAGAACATATCATAACACACAGATTTATGTGATTCACCCACGTCCTAGGGCTATGTTCACCAACTCTTCTTCTTTATTAGTGTCTTCAATCGATTACAGCACAGATCCACCAAAACCCTACTTCACATACGATAAAATATATGTGCAACTCGCTAGCTTCTTCTTCCTTGAGCTATAGCACAAATCCTTCTACAACTTCTTACAATGGCTTGCACTCAGCCTCTTACAGTCATGCACAGAGCACTTACAAAATCTATTAGCACTTAGCTTTTTGGCCTGACATCACATAGATGTTGATCCATCGCCCTACTTACTTTGCCTATATTTTTATTCATACATTACAAAAGTGGGCCTAAACGTGGGTAAACCCACGGGAAGACATCCCTTTCCCATTACATATTCCAAAAACCCAAAAAGGGTCCCAAAAGTGAGTTGAGATCCCTTGATCTCTGCTTCTTCTGGCGCTTTATCTTCGACAGGCTATCAAAGTCCCAAAAATGGTCAAATATGACCAAGTAACTTTAAAACATGGTCAAGGGCCAACAGTGAGTTCTTTCATTTCAATCTGGATTCTTAGTGGCCAAATTCAAGGGGCTGCATGATAGAGTGTCAGGGACTTTTTGAGCCAGTGCAAAGAGTGCACATCTAGGTTTTGTTGCGAATTCAGACAAGGACGTGCTAGGAGGGCATACCAGCGGAATCATTTAACTCAAGGGAGAAGCCTCATAGTTACTGAATACTCTGGAGGTGAAGACTGTGTAGAGGAGGGCACAAAGAGAATACAGAACTACTGAAGGTTTTGTAGAAGCTCTGCCAGGTGGGCATCGAGACAGTGAAAAGAGTGCACGTGAGGAACTCTCTTTTGATTTATGAGGGAAGGAGTGTTTGTAGAGAAGACACTTACAGAGTTACTGAAGACTCTGTAAACATAGCAAAGTGTGCTTGAGTGGGAAGTAGCCAGGAGAGAACTTTCATCTCTTTGAGGGATAGAAGAGACAGAGACCTTTAGAAGTACGAGCAGCTAAAGCGCAAGGAGTGTGCACCAAGAGAGGACTTATTCCAAGTCTCAAATCTCAGGAGGAACAGTTCCTTTGTGCACAGGGTTTCAGCAGAAAGGAGTAGAAGGTTTGAAACCCCTCGAGGTTTTAGAGTTGTCAAATCTCAGGAGAGACAACATTTCGAGAATGCATGCGAGATAAACGTTGCATAGCTCGTGGAAGATAAATCGGAGGTTGAACCTTCAAAGGGTCAAAGTCTTCCAAGTCCGGGAGAAAGGAAAAATCTCAGGAGGAGCACAGCTACTATTGGATTGGATAGAAGAGAAAATATGGACCATTGGATCATCATCCAGAGAGGAGAAGCATGCACCGAAGGCGATCATATCTGGGTCATCAAATCTAAGGGCGTGGATCAATACCCATTGATCTAGAGTCAAAGAGCACACGTATTAACTTTGGTTATTTATGAAGTCAGGAATTAGTAGTTGGACGAGCAAAGGAGGTTGCACTCCATAACCCCAATACATGAAATCCCAAAACCGCAAAGAACCATCCAGCCGACTATTGTGAGTGATAGGTGGCGAAGATCCAGAAACTGTTGGGGTTTCAGAGCTTGGGAGCATAAGCGTGGAGCTGGGAAGCGGGACGATCCTAGCCGTCCATTAGAGAATACACGTGGTGAATGTTCGGTGTTTCACTGACTCTCTATTGGAGGAATTCAAGAGTGGAGTCGTCATAACTCCTGAATCGTGAAATTGTGATTCAATCGCGACCGTCGAATCACGGATCATTGAGGACCATTGATCTGGCTGCCTAGGAATTTTGGAGTTTCAGAATTCGGGGATTTAGAGGATAGACGTTGGAGTTACATCGTAACTTCATGAAACGTGAAGTTCCAATTCACAAGAGAAGATTTGGACCATCGAATCTTGGTGTGCCAGGAGCCATTGATCTCGCGCTTTAAGAATTTTGGGGTTTCGGGGATCGTAGGATCTGAGGTGGAGATTCCTTCGACTTTGTGAGTTGTGAAGTCCCGAAACACTTTGAGGTTTAGCCCCAGGTCATAGTGGGGGTCATATGATTTGAGGCATAAGGGAGGAGCTAGAGACCCATTATCCCATTTCGAGGTTTCGGGGATTCAAAGAGTTAGGGGGACTCACAACAGATTTCACGAAATGCGAAATAGCGACGTGATCGTGATCGTCGATCGAGGATATCATAGGCTCGTCAGATCTGGTCCTAAGGAGAGGCCCCACATTGGGTTTCGGGGTTTCGTGGATGCAAAGTGTTGGGTTTGTATCACGCCAACACTCCCGAAATCACGATTCGTGAAACACTTTTATGTGTGACCCACGATCGTAGCGTTGTGGTCACGTGGGAGGAAGGCTCGCGCCTAGTGTTGGTTCGCACAGGAGGGGTTTTCGTGGAAGCACCTATGGATATATATGCAGAGTTGAAGGTTCTAGTGGGAAATAAAGGAGCCAATTGGCTCAAAGGGAAGTGTATGAATGGTCCTTGACCGGGAGTTTAGTGGACCCTACCGAGGCAGAGGTAGGGGGTTTGCGCCAGGTGGTATCAGAGCCACTTTTTGTTTGTATACTGCAGGTAGAGGGAGGCAGAGTAGATAAAGATAATACTATGATATACACCAAGTGGTATCAGAGTACAGATTTGGGTTATGTAGGCAACGGAGGTAATCAGAAGGTCGAGCCTTTCTTATGGACAACAGACAGAAGGAAATGAAGGTGATGACTTGATATCATCAGGTGGTATCAAGAACAAGAATATGTCTATGGATAGCAGGTGAAGGAAGGAAGAAAATCGACGTTATGTGTGAAAGATACTTGCAAGGTGAGCAGCAATGGTAAACAACCAGGTGGGTAGAGCTAGAAGAACCAGTTGCTTTCTTGAAGGTGGAAAAGGGAAGGATGGCTACTGAAGGCCAAAGGAGTGGTCAAGCCAAGGACCGCCAGCAGAAAACAAAGGCTAAGACAGACAAAGAGTTCGGTGAGATAAGAGCGCAAAAGGATAAGCTTGCATTTAAAATGCAGCGGGATACAAAGGTGCATTGGGTGTATGAGTGGCCCATGAAGAAGAAGGTTAAGTAGCTCATTCAGAAATTGTTGGTCAGAGAAAAGAGAAGGTTTTTGAAGAGGTGGTTGAGGTATGTCAAAAACCTCAGAGGCAGAGGAAATGGTTCACATATGTGAACTAGAATCTAGGAGAAATCTCAGTGATGATGAGGAGAATGATCTCAGAGACTGCCAGGTGGGCAGTAACGAAAGTTCAACTTTCCAGGTGGGAAATGAGATGGGATCATTGGAGGATCTCATAGACTTCTAGGTGGGTAGGACAAAAATCCTAATTTTCCAGGTGGGCAAGGAAGAGAAGATGAACTCAGCTGAGAGTTCCTATCAGCAAGGAGTGTTGACAAAGAGGGAAGATCAGAGGAATGTTCTGATCAATGGGGGAATTTGGATATTCCTACCAAATGGCCCAGTTGAGACCAGGGAATGTGTTGTAGGTGCAACAGCAGAAGAAAGAGAACTAACAGAGACTGTCAAAGAGGAAGAAGAAATAGAGTAGATGTTGATGTCTTCCCCAACAACAAAAGAAGAGCACATAGTTAAGATGCTCACTCCATGCGAGAAGGAGTTAGAGATGCTGGAGGATTGGTTGAACAATCCAGGGCTAGTAAATGACTTCCATGAGCAGACAATCACGCAGATTGTAGGAGAAGAGAATTCGGAGAAATTGCTCAAAAATTTTAGCCAAGAAGATGAACAGATGATGACTATAGCGTTGAGGTCTACAGCAGAAAATGACACAAAATTCTAGTCTGGGGAGCAGTTGGAGAAAGTTGGAGTTGAACCAATGCAAGGAGAACTAGCAGCAGCAAAACTGTTAAAGGAAGTGACTGAGCATTAGTTCAGTCAAGAGGAGACTGCAGAGTTGGAGTATGCAGCAGAGTGGCAATTCAAGGCCACAAGAAATGGAGAAGACAGCAGGGGGGATCAGATTGATATGCCCATGGATATGTGTGAAGGGAACATGCAGCAGAGTAGGTTGCATGAAGAGGAGAGCCAGCCATTTGAGTAGCTGGAAGAAGTGATTGAGGAGATAAGGATGTTGACGCTGAAGTTAGGACAGGAAGTTTCCAGTGAAGAGAAGTTGAGTAGAAGGAAGCATGCCATAGCAGTAGGGAAGATGAAGCAGCAGCAACGCAGTGGAGCAGATGGACAGCTCCGGAAGATAGTTTGGGATTTAGGTGGATTTCAACAGAGATGGGAATCTCATGTGCAGGAGATCATGTTTTTTTTCCTAGCTGAGGAGTATGATGCAGGAGATTTGTACACATTGTAATGAAACATTTATGTTAATGAGAAAAGAGTAGTTTTTCCTGCATATGATTCTTTGTGTGTTTATGTATTTGAATGAAGGTTATGTGTGTGTTCATTTATGTTGTAGATATATGTTAGTTTCTATCTGCAGGGATAGACAGAATTTATTGTATGTGAGTTCTTTGATTTCAGTCTGGGTTCTTAGTGGCCAAATGCAAGGGGTTGCATGACAGAGTGTCGAGTACTATGTGAGCCAGTGCAAAGAGTGCACATCTAGGTTCTATTGTGAATTCAGACGAGGACATGCCAGGAGGGTGCACCAGCAGAATCATTTAACTCAAGGGAGAAGCCTCAGAGTTACTGAATACTCTGGAGATGAAGACTGTGCAGAGGAGGGCACAGAGAGAAGAAAGAACTACTGAAGGTTCTGTAGAAGCTCTTCCAGGTGGGCATCGAGCTATTGAAAAGAGTGCACGAGAGGAACTCTCTTTTGAGTTCTGAGGGAAGGAGTGTTTGTAGAGAAGACACTTACAGATTTAATTAAGACTATGTAAACTCAGCAAAGTGTGCTTGAGTGGGAAGTATCCAAGAGGGCACTTTCATCTCTTCGAGGGATAGAAGAGACAGAGACCTTTAGAGATTCAAGCAGTTAAAGTGCAAGGAGTGTGCACCAAAAGAGGACTTATTCCAAGTCCCGAAGCTTGGGAGGAACAATTTCTTTGTGCACAGGGTGTAAGCAGAAAGGAGCAGAAGGTTTGAAACCCCTCGAGGTTTGAGATTTTTCAAATCTTAGGAGAGATAGCATTTCGAGAACGCATGTGAGATTAACGTTGCAGGGCTCGTAGAAGATAAATCAGAGGTTGAACCTTTGAAGGGTCAAAGTCTTCCAAGTCCAGGAGAAGGGAAAAAGCTCAGGAGGACCACAGCTACCGTTGGATTGGATAGAGGAGAAAAGTTGGACCATTAGATCATCATCCAGACATGAGAAGCACACACCAAAGGTGATCAGATTTGGGTCGTCCGATCTGAGGACATGGATCAACACCTATTGATCTAAAGTCAGAGAGCACACATATTAACTTTGGCTAATTATGAAGTCGGGAATTAGGAGTTGGACGAGTAGAGGAGGTTGCACTCTGTAACACCGATACACAAAATCCTAAAACCGAGAAGAGAACCATCCATCTGGCTATTATGGAGGACAGGTGGCGAAGATATGGAAGCCATCGGGGTTTTAGAACTTAGGCATATAAGGGTGGTGAAGAATGAATACTTGTGATCGTTGGCGAAGATCCGGAAACCATTGGGGTTTCAGAGCTTGGGAGCATAAGCATGGAGTTGGGACGTGGGACGATCCTAGCCGTACATCAAAGAAGACACGTGGCGAATGTTCGGTGGTTCGCTGACTCTCTATTGGAGGAGGTCAAGAGTGGTGTCGTCAGAACTCTCGAATCATGAAATCGTGATTCAATCACGACCATTGAATCACGGATCATCTAGGACCATTGATCTGGCTGCTTAGCAATTTTAGAGTTTCAGAATTCGGGGATTCGGAGGATAGACATTGGAGTTACATCGTAACTTCGTGAAACGTGAAATCTCGATTTGCAAGAGAAGATTTGGACCATCGGATCTTGGAGTGCCAAGAGCCATTGATCTGGTGCTTTGAGAATTTCAGGGTTTTGAGGATCGGAGGATCTGAGGTGGAGAGTCTTTCAACTTTGCAATTCATGAAGTCCAGAAATGATTCGAGGGTTGGCCCCAGATCATATTGGGCGTCATATGATTTGAGGCATAAGGGAGGAGCCAGACACCCATTAGCCTATTTCGGGGTTTCAGGGATTGAAGGAGTCAGGGGGACTCACAATAGATTTCACGAAACATGAAATAGTGACACGATCGTGACCATCGATCGAGGAGATCACAGGGTCGTCAGATCTGGTCCTGAGGAGAGGCCCCACATTGAGTTTCGGGGTTTCATGGATGTAGAGTGTTGGGTTTGTATCATGCCAACAGTCCCAAAATCACAATTCGTGAAACACTTTTCTACGTGACCTGCGGTCATAGCATTGTGTTCGCGTGGGAGGAAGGCTCGCGCCTGGTGTTGGTTCGCGCAATCGGGGTTTTCGTGGAAGGACATGTGGATATATATGCAGATTTGAAGGTTCCAAAGGGAACTAAAGGAGAGAATTGGCTCAAAGGGAAGTGTATGAGCGATCCTTGATCAGGAGGTCAACGAACCATGTTGAGGAAGAGGTAGGGGGTCTGCACCATATGGTATCATAGCCACTTTATGTCTGTAGACTACAGGTAGAGGGAGGCAGAGTAGATAAAGAGAATACTCTAATACACACCATCAAGTAGTATCAGAGTACAGATTTGAGTTATGTAGGCAATGGAGGTAATCAAAAGGTCGAGCCTTGCTTATGGACAATAAATAGAAGGAAATGAAGGTGATGGCTTGATATCATCAGGTGGTATCAGGAACAGGAATTTGCCTCTGGACAGCAGGTGAAGGAAGGTAGAATACCGACGTTCTGTGTGAAATATTTTTGCAAGGTGAGAATCAATGGTAAACATCCAGGTGGGCAGAGCTAGAAGAACCAGTTGCGTTCTTGAAGGTGGAAAAGGGAAGGATAACTACTAAAGGCCAAAGTAGTGTTCAAGGCAAGGACCGCCAGCAGAAAATCAAGGCTGAGACAGAAAAAGATCTCGGTGACATAAGAGAGCAAATGGAGAAGCTTTCATTTAAAATGCAGTGAGATGCAAAGGTGCATTGGGTGTATGAGTGGCCCATGAAGAAGAAGGTGAAGTAGCCCGTTCAGAAATTGTTGGCCAGAGGAGAGTGAAGGTTGTTTAAGTGGTGGCTAAGGTATGTTGAAAGCCTTAGAGGTGAAGAGGAAATGGTTCATATCTGTGATCCAGAATCTAGGAGAAATCTCAGTGATGATGAGGAGAATGATCTCAAAGACTACCAAGTGGGAATTAATGAAAGTTCAACTTTCCATGTGGGAAATGAGATGGGATCATTGGAGGATCTCATAGACAGCCAGGTGGGCAGGACAAAAATTCCAATTTTCCAGGTGGGCAACGGAGAGAATATGAACTCAGCTGAGACTTCCCATCAGCAAGGAGTGTTGACAGAGAAGGAAGATCAAAGGAATGTTATGATCATTGGGGGAATTCGGATATTCCTACCAAACATCCCAATTGAGGCCATGGAATTTGTTGCATATGCAACAGCAAAAAAAGGACAGCTAACAGAGACAATCAAAGAGGAAGAAGAAATGGAGCAGATGTTGATGTCTTCCCCAACAGTAAAAGAAGAGCATGCAGTTAAGATGCTCACTCCATGGGAGAAAGAGTTAGATATGTTGGAGGATTGGTTGAACAATCTAGGGCCAGTAGATGACTGCCATGAGCAGACAGTCATGCAGATTGTAGGAGAGGAGCATTTGGAGAAATTGCTCAAAAATTTCAGCCAAGAAGCTGAACATATGATGACTGCAGTGCCGACGTCTATAGCAGAAGATGATGCAAAACTCCAGTCTAGGGAGCAACAGGAGAAAGTTGGAGTTGAACAAATGCAAGGAGAACTGGCAGTAGAAAAACTATCAAAGGAAGTGACTGTGCATCAGGTCAGTCACGAGGAGACTGCAGAGTTGGAGTCTGTAGCAGAGTGGCAAGTCAAGGCCACAAGAAATGGAGAAGACAGCATGGGGGATCATATTGATCTACCCATGGATCTGTGTGAAGGGAACATGTAGTAGAGCAGGTTGCATGAAGAGGAGAGCCAACCATTTGAGTAGTTGGAAGAAGTGATCAAGGAGATAAGGATGTTGATGGTGAAGTCATCACAGGAAGTTGTCAGGAAAGAGAAGATGAGTATAAGGAAGCATGCCACAACGGCAGGGAAGATGAAGCAGCAACAAGGCAATGGAGCAGATGGAAAGCTCTAGAACATAGCTTGGGATTCAGGTGGATTTCAACAGAGCTAGGAAGCTCATGAGAAGGAGATCATGGTTTTTTTCCTAGCTAGGGAGTATGATGCACGAGCTTTGTACACATTGTAATCAAACATATATGTTAAAGAGAAAAGAGAAGTTTTTCCTGCATCTGATTCTTTGTGTGTTTATGTATTTGAATGAAGGCTATGTGTGTGTTCATTTATGTTATATATGTATGTTAGTTTCCATCTGTAGGGATAGA
>JZKD02S2443213.1:0-13900 GCA_000966675.3 Picea glauca
CCTTCATTTACATCCTCTATTATAAATAGAGAGGGGATACATTTTTCATGGAGGTTCCATAAAAACCTCCACTACAATGTGTTCTCCTTATAGTTTCAATTCATATACAAGGTTGACCCATCAACACTGACCAACAAAGAAACAACAACAAATAACTCCACAACAACACCTTCAACCATGGAACTATTTCCCATAACATAGAAAAATAGCAAGCAAAAGAAGGGAATAAGAAAGAAAAAAAAACAAAGGTTTTCACCACCTTTCGACTAGAGGATGACCAAGAGGGGAAAAGAACAATGGATTTTGATTCAAATGTTTCTTCTAACTCGAAGATCCAAGAGTTGTATAGAGAATTTATTAAGGAACTATTTAGAAGATTGATTAGTTTATTGAAAAAACTCAGGCATTGTTAAATAATGGAAGAAAATACATGGCATGCTTGCAACCAAAAAGAAAATGATACATTGAGGATCAATCTAGTTTATACCCTCCAACAACTATAGTCTCCATTGATTGCATCCAAACCCCCGTCAATGATCTAGTTGACCGCCACCAACAAGTACTTGAAAAAAAATAGAGATTGAAAATTGACAAGACTAGGTCAATTTTGAATAAAGAACATCATAAGTTTGAGGAAGTGAAGGCTTACCTAGAAAAAACTAGCATTCATGCTCTAATCATGAGCAGTCTCCTCGTGAATTTGTTAACCTATTTTCCCAATGTCTATATCCAACTCAAATTCACCCAATAAATTATTTTGGAACTTGAAAATAGGAGAGGATGAACAACAAATGTGTGGATTAGGGATGCTTCAGAAACACAACTTCAATAAGAGCATAAAATTAAATCTAACTTATAGGAACATGAGAAAGAATGGTTCTAGGAGGGAAAAAATGCACATTTAGAGGCCACCATCGCTTCAAAATATAGCCAGGATGCACATAGACAAGTTTAATAGATGCAAGAGAAGTATAATACTAACCTAGACTCAATACATGATGCCTCCATATCTAAAAAGATAGACTACCACATCGAAATGAAAAATATGTCCATTACAATAGAATGGGCATTAGAACATTGGAAAGATCTTGAAGGTTGACTAAAGAAAATATCCTCATATTTATAATACTTATGCAGAAGTCACCAAAGACCCCCCCTCGTAGCAAGCACTACCAAAATCACCTCCATGACCAAGATTTAAAATTTTTAGCTGCAACACATTGACCAATAAGCCAACCATGCCAATAGAATCGACCCAAACAACCAATATCCAAATGGAAAATATTTAAACTTCCTCTTCTTTGAGATGAAAAAGGCTTTGAGGTTTGGGGAGATGTTGGAGAGGCCTAGTTGACTAGGCCAAAGAGTCAGTTTACTGTGAATTTCAGTCGACTAGATAGTCAGGTTGGTCGATCGCTCAGTTGGGTCGATCGACCAAGGTAGTTATGATAATTGCAGGTACCTTCTACCTATTTTAATGTAAAAATAGGCATGAATCTACGATGTAAAGTGGTTGTTATTGAGCATAGAATAAAATACTACTTTTTTTTGGTTCCACCGCTACTTTTATTCTCTTCCTTCTCCTATGTGTGCATGCTTGTATATTAATGTGTTGTATATTACAGTTGTTTGACTATAGTGTTGGTAACTACTTATTTTGTAATCCCTTAGATTACAACAATACTATATAAATAGAAAGAAAAATAATATTTTGCACCTATCTAAGACAAATACTAAGAAATTTTGGAGGCCAATTTTGACTCTTAAAAATAAATAAAATAATATAATTCACTTGAGGGTTTATAATTATGATCTAAGTGGACATTAGTGGCCACCCACCTATTCCACTAGCTCAACATATAATTTCCATTTTGGCAATTTTCCTACAATTGTTTTGGTCCCAAACTTCCGGGGCCATTTTGAGGCCCTAAATGACATTTTTTTGACATGGAAACACCCAATAAATGCCAGAGGTCTGTATTGGGCCTTTTGGAATGTGTACTCCTTGGATATACCTTTCTAACAAGGTATTGAGCAACCCAAATGGAGATCGTATGAAAACGTTACGCCCTGGGAAGTTGACGCATCAACTACCCCCCTTGGGGCCCACAAACCTTTTGGCGTTTCATCTTTCGGGGTTAGGGTTTTGGATGTTTAAGGTTTTCTCATTTATTATTTATGTTAAAAAATCCTTTGGAGCCTCATTATAACCATATTCGTGCAAATGCGCATAGCTATCTCATATCTTCTCAAAAATAAACTGCCACCATTCTAGCGAGTTTATTTCACTCTGCATTTTTTTTACATTTCCTGTACATTTAATTCATTAATAGAAATTGTGTGTTACTGTATCAGGGAATTTCTTGCAATATCTATGTGTGTTTCCTTGCTATATCTATGCCTTCATTTTGTTCTCAACAAAATCCATATCAAATTCCTACCTTAAAAATCTTGACGAATCCCTTGATGTTGTGGACAACATTCAAACCCTTTCTATAGAGGAAGAAATTTTTCCTATAGAAGACATATAGTTTGGGGTTAAATGACTCACAAAAGGGAAATCTAAGGAAATTTAAAGCTACCAAGATTTTTTTTTTTTAAATTGGAGTACTTATCCTCATTCTTCACATCTAGAAGCTCTTAATTTTAACAATCAAGCAAGGCTTCCCTAAACCCTAGTCTCAAAGCCTCATTGTACCTATTTTTAAAAGTGAGGATAAAAGAATCCCTCTAATTATAGGACCATTATTATTATTATCCTTTTATCCAAGTTATATGGAATTATATTGGAAAAGAAGATCAAGGAATGGATAAAAAGTCATGGAAAAAGAGCTAAAGATCGAGCCAGATTTAGGAGATATCACGCAAATGTGTACCCCCTTGTTTCACTTAGGATCATTGTGAAGGACTATTGCAACAATAAAACCAATCTCTTGTGTTATTTCATTTACTTTATAAAAGATTCTTACATAGTGCCTAGGACTAACCTTTGGAATAGGTTAGAGGAGCTAAAATTTTCTTTCAAGTTGAGAGCTACTACAATAAGGTTGTACGGGAATGTTATTTCCAAGTTTAGGAACACTTAGGGCTGGTTGAAAGAAATTGATTATAATATAGGAGTTAAGAAAGATTGTCCCTTATTTCCTATCCTTTTAGGCATATGCCATTGATAAGTTAGAAGGTTGCTTGGAAGAATCATGTTGCGTCAATCTGACTCTAGCTGATATAGTCATCATCCTCCTTTACACTAATGATATTTGTATTATGGCGAGGATTCCCTATAATATTGACAAGAAACCAAAAATTCTCAAGGATTTCTTCTCTAGTACAGGTATGGTTGTTAAGAGTGTCAAAATGAAGGTTATGATAACTAAATCCAAAATGATCACTTACGCTAATTTTGTGTATGAAAAACAATAGCTTGGAGGAAGTGACTTCATACAAATATTTTGGAACCAATCTTCATCACAAGATCAATTGGAATTATAGCATTGAGAAACTGATAAATCGAGGGTGAAAATATTATTATGGGCTCGAAAACAATTGTAAATCAGTGGACCTTTGACTATGGGATAAGAAGAAACTCCTCTTTGAGGCTCTCATCACTCTTGTTATCTTATATGGTTGTGAAGTTTGAGGATGTAGAATCTCTAGAGAATCATGGAGAAAGATAGAAAAAATCCAAAAATGTTTTATAACTTAAAATCTCAAAATCAAAAGCAATACATCTTATCCTATCCTCCTCATAGAATCAAGTCTTTCCTCCATCGAGAGCATGGCTATGACTAGGTACCTAATGTACAAGAACAAGTTAAACAACATGGAAAACAAGAGGTGTCCTAAGACTGCTCCAAACTTCAGCGAAAACCACCTATGACTCAAGCAAGGTTGGCATAAAGATGTCAAGTCTTGGGTAAATCATTGGGGTATAAAGGAAGAGCTCATAGTAATGATAATACTAAACATATTATTACATCTAAATTTAAGGAGAAGTTGTGGGGCGATAAAGAATTAGAAGATAAAAGAAAATTAAGATACTATAAGGAGGTGATCAACCATAATCTAGAAGATCAAAAGTTTCTCTCTATTTTGACTAGCATAAAGAAGAAAATCAACAATGTTAAAATAAGGACAAACTCATACAAGCTCCATAGTGAAATATGGAATTGGGAAATTCCTAAAATGTCGTGGGTTGAATTTTTTTTTCCATCTTTGTGACAATAAGAGGGTTGAAGATGAAAAATAATTTCTCTTAGAATGTCCTGTTTATGCCCACATTAGATTAAAATTTCAAAATATTTGTTACAATACCGACCTTCCCAACATTTTAACTCATCAACTAGTGATTTGTGAATGCTTTTCTTCAATCTTTTTTAGCGTGAAATAAAATTATAAAGAAACTAAAGTAATTTTCTTACCTTTCTTAAGGCCGATTAAACCAAATTTGGTCTCAATAGACGTTAACCATCATCATCATCATCATCGCATATAGATTAAATAGCATGTTGTGAATTTTTTACTCATAAAATTTTGATTTTAATTTGTGAATAAGATAGTGAAATCTATTTTGTGAACATTACACCCCTATGGGTCACATCATATGGTTGTTTGGTTAGGAAGAATATAGTACAATGCTATTTTATTTTGTGAATATTACAATTTTGTAGGTCACATCATATGGTTGGTGGGTTGGGGACATCAAACTTGCAGTGGAAAAGTAAAAGACCAAATTTGAAAGTGTTTTAATTTTTTTTTATTGATATTTTTTATTTAAATTTTTTACATAAATATAATAAACGTATTAATTTTAGTAAATTATAATTGAGGGTAAAACAATTGTTAAATGCATAATTTAAAATTACAATTACACATTATTATATTCTATTATAAATTAATCCATTTTGTTAACCATCACTTTTTGAAAAACGAGATTTTAATTTTTTTATTTGATTTTTTACTTATGGTTAAGATGGTTTTAAAAAAACTCCCTTGACGTTATTTTATTATTTTAATTTAATCATATTATAATAAAAATATATTCTTGA
The DNA here is from genome assembly GCA_000966675.3 of Picea glauca. Classification (NCBI taxonomy): domain Eukaryota; kingdom Viridiplantae; phylum Streptophyta; class Pinopsida; order Pinales; family Pinaceae; genus Picea; species Picea glauca. The sequence continues at coordinate 5,046 of JZKD02S2443213.1, forward strand.
GATGTATCTAGTATTTTATCATATTTATGTTGATAGGTGATCTCTATTGAAGTGTTGTGGAACAATTTAGCTTTTAATCAGAAATCTTGATTACGTGGTGAAGAATGGTATGTTTTGACATATTTTCGTGGCCTCTTCTTTATTACGCCCCAATATCCCCCACCAAATTAATACACTCTCTGGATCTTTAGATCTCTTCCTCTAACCCTTCATTAATAGCTCGAAGAATGATGGAAGTTTCTTATCATTCTATTTTTAGGAGAAAAACATTTGATAGTTGGCTGACGTCTCTTATTTCTTAAAATTACAATGTTTTTTTTCTGTCTATTTAATTACATGATTTTTATTTTTGATATATTATTCATTGTTTGTTTGCGGGTATTTTTAATTTTAAGTAAAGATACCCGACTTCTTTTGACAGGGTCATTCATCAATTTGTTGTATTCTCAGGTTTGAGAAATTGAAAATGATTTTGATTGGTTTGAAAAATAATTTACAACCTGACCAATTTTCTTATTTCAAAATTAATTGACACTGGATTTACGAAACTTTATTCCATTTAAGTGTGCATTTCCCTATAGTCTGGGACCAACAATCATATTCAAAAACATTGATTTCATGATTAGGAAGCAGAGGGATCTGGTGATATTTAGCCAGAATGTGGCAACATCTTCTTCTTCCTTATGTTATAAGGATGAAGCTACTAGTAAATATGTCATTGTTGTTTTTTTTTAAGCAAAGGGTTTTTTTGTTTCAAAATAACTTTAAGAAAATTTTGATTTCCTTTGAATTCGATCCCAATGAAGAAGGAGCTTCATATAGGAATTTGGAGGCTTTTATTCAAGAAATGCAAAAAAATCCACCACAATCTGTCTATTATCTATACAAGCGTGCCACATTTTCAATTATTTGTTTTGATTTTGCTCCTTCTATATATACAAACATGTATAACATTCTATTTTTTTTAGATAGTTCAATCTCTATTTTCCCTTGATTATTTTCGATTTTATGGGCATAATACTTGAGGTGAATTTGAGTTGCTTGATACTTTCCATGCATCCATCTCCTTGAAGTAAGGTGATAGAAGAGAAGAACTCGGAAAAAACCTTTGGGAGAAGGTTGTGATTGTCTTTCACCACAATGTTCCACAATATATTTTCCTCCACCTCACATACATCTTCATCTCTTCTAGTTTTTCCCCATATTCCTTTCTTTACTCTAAACAAATTGAAATGGAAACTACTTTGTTTAGTCTAGACTTTGGAGTCTAGACTAGAGAAATAAAGAAATTAAGAACAATCACTCATAGGACAGAGAAATATGCATGCAATATTTGTGATCATGAGCCACTTTCTTTACTCATTTTCCATTCTTCTTTCACTCTTATAGAAGGTGAAGGACACTAACGAAAAAGGTATTTTAGCAGGTTTTGCAAGATGTAGGATAAAGGGAATCAGAGTTTGATTTTTAAATGGTGTTGTTTCTTTTAGATGGTTTAGCTATGAGAGGTTTAAATATGGGTATTGTCTTAGCTTTCTCTGGTTTTTAAATTTTATAAAAGTGGGAGGAAATATTAATCATACAATTGGTAGAGTCATTATAGCCATTAGGTTAGATTTAGTGGTTTAATGTTCTTTAATAAAATTGTAACCAACTCTTATTTTTTTTCGGTGGTTTAAAATTTTTAAAATTAAAAAAAGAAACATAAGTTTTAAGATTGAGAAGGTGAGAAGGCTATGTGGTTGATAGTCATTTCCATTGTATATGGCATGAAAATTGTCTTGTATCATTGGGAATACAATGATAAATGATTGAAATCTCTGATCATTAAAAATGATTGAAATCACAAATTTTTTTCATGCGATCACTTAATAATTGTTGGATTGAAATAAAAAATTTGTAAAAACAAACTTCCCCAAAAGCGATTTGAGGGTCATTTATCCCACAATGAAGTGTGTTCTTTAAAATATATATATAAAAACTGGATGAATGTCACATGGAAGTAGGGAAACAATAAGAAAAACTCTATGTATGACGTATGGAAGTGGGTAGCAATCAAAGTCATAAACATGATATTATGAGAATGTTCCCAACTGATATTAAATGTCATTAATGTTTCCACTTTGAGATGTTCATTATTTTAATTAAGTAATACAAAGATTTGAAATTATCAATATTTGTATCTATTTCTCTATTCAAATGATATTTCAACAACAAACAATTGTAATTTCACCAAAAATTATATAGCGAGATTTTAATGGCAATTGCCAACAAAAGTAGATTGGGTAGAATACTAGACCATAGTATAATATAAGGGAATGTCCAAGTGGATTGGGTGGTTATGTTGTTAAATATAAGTGAAGTTTTTTAATTAATGGTCCATGTATAGTTAATTAAAAAGAGCCTCTAAATGGCTAAGCATCGATGTAAAGATTGTGGGAGGATGTGATGGATGAGGTCAAGAGATACCTTATCAAATTAGTTCAAGGTCAACAAAAATTAGGGTATATACCAGATCATTGTCATGTCAGTTTGAGGTCAACAAAGGTCGCCCTATACTTTGTACATCCCAAGAGCTACGACCAATAAACAGGATAGTGCCCAAGACCAGGAACAAAACTAACAAGGACAAACAATCTCTATTGTGCAACAAGAACAAGTAGACTAGGCTTAGGAAAGGGGAAGATGTGGAGCTTCCTTTCCAGAGAGCACCTCCGTCACCCAACAATATTAAAAAATTCACCAAAACCAACACAAAGGCATAGAGAACATGAAAAAAAAAAAACATCCAAACCAACGACGCATGAAGAAAATTACTAACCAGGAGAAGTAAAAATAAATATTCAATCTTACAATTTATGTACCAAGTTTTTAAGTTTTAAGAGGGTTTAAAAATGGATAAATTCAATTCTTTCGAAGAGAGCATCATAGTGGGAGGGGCCGACGTGGGTCGAAATATGAGTGATTGAATGAGTAGTGTGACATGAAAAATGAAGGGGATTTTTCAATTGCATACATAGGCCAACAAATTCATGGAGGGGGATACTTCTTGGAACTTCCAAGAGCCCGACTGCGCTGCCAATATAAGAATATGTGATATTCTCAACATCGGGAAAATCAATGGCCAGGATGTCATTAGGGAAATTAAGAAGAGGATCACTGTGAAACACGCCATGGTTCAATACTTAGCTCTCATCCTCCTCGAGACCTGCACCATGAACTATGATAATGCATTCTCTAATGTGGATTTTAAAAGAGTTGTGGATCAGATGGTGAAAACGATTGAAAGTCCTCACAACGTTGTTGGTAATTGAAACAAGATTTTTCAATTGATTTAGGAATGGGGAGAGTTTAGCGAAGATCTTTGTTATTTTCACAGTTTCAAGGAGACATATAAGGTAAAGATGTCGCTTTATAATTGGAAATTCAAATTAGGCATTTCAAATAGGCATGATAGCTGAAAATTCAGATTGGGTTTTTTTAATTGGGTATGTTGGAATTTGAATTTTTTTAAATGGGTATGTTGAGTTGGGTAACAAAAAATAGAATTATGTCACTTAAGTGTGGAATAAATAGTTTGTTGAATATCAAAAGTATGTGTGTATGTAACACCATTAGATTCAATTGATAATTTGGATTGAGGTGTGAAGGGTGGAAGGTTCCTAACTGGTTCCAAGCTTGTACAAGAATTAGTCCTTTGAAATATGTGATAATCCATATTATCTGAAAAACTATAGTAAACTCCTTATGTTGACTTTTTTTAGATTGGACATCTATACTTTACGAGTCCAAATTGGAAAACGTGAGCATAGCCCCAACCTAAACAAGCCTAGAGTCAAACTTGTAAGTATTCACTCAGTAGCTGAGTCATGGACATAATATGACTAACATGCAATGGATAATTGAATGGAAATGGATGGATCAAATGGATCATATTTTGCAAATTAAGGGCCCTAAATGGCCACATGTTTCTCTAAGTATTTAATGTGAATTTGGTGTGACCTATCTATCTACATCATGTTCATCATCGTTGGGTTGGAAGAAGGAAGACATCATTGGAAAAGTTATCTGCTGAAGTAGTAGAAAAATAAACAATGCACATGCAACTAATAGCAAGAGAAGAATCCCCATTCCCGTAAACAAAGGAATCAACATGTAAAAGTATCCATTTCTTTATTTCTGGGTTCAGATTTATTTGTGGCATGAAATTGGGGGGAAATAGGCCAAGGGAGAATGTGAGAACTAGGAATTTTGAGAAAGAGTCTAGGCCTTCCCTTCTTTTTTCTGAGCAGAAGGCCACCAAGGTGCAAGGTTTGATTCTCTTCCTAACAACATGCACTTAGCCATTATTGTATTTGAATAATTTCTTTGTAGACACATATGCCACCACGTGTTTGAATCCCATGTTGTAGCAATTTTTTACCTGGTAGTTGAGATGAAACCGACCGATAATGATATTTCCTGCCTAGCTTCTTGCCTTGTATTATCTTCCCTCTAATGGAAAAATATGGCATTTTACTTGAAGAGAAAAGTGGAGGGAAATAAATTTGATTTTGATGTTATCCATTAGATCAATATGTACAAGTGTGGGCCTTGGTTTGAATTTTATTTAAAATATTCTCACTTAATTCATGTCATCATTTTCTTTCATTCTTGAAATTGTAGTGCGATGGCCGAATCATGTAAAAACAAAATACCTCTTGACATACATTGAAATTTTCCACCTTTGAAAAAGATTTCTATTAATCCCTCACAAATATTTTAGGGTGTATATAGATCTGTGTGAATATCATTGAAATTTAGTTTTTTTAAGAACCCACTCTGCAACATATCATTTAGCTCTTCCAAGATTATAGTTTTCCTTTTGTGCATGTTGTAGTTTGGGTTTTGAAAATAAATCCTTTCTCTCAAATGTTGGAGTATGGGAAATCAATGTGGTTAGATTTGTGGGAATTATCATGGAAAACAAGCAAGTGTTGTCTAATAAAGAATATAACTTCATAGTTAGTGAATTTTTTTATATTAATTTCAATTAAAATGTACTTCTATAACTTCCAATAATTTTTGTTAATGAGGTTATATGATGCTCTCCAAACTCATCATTGGATGCTTTATTAGTAGTCTTTGTTATTTTTTAGATTATATTTCCTTTCCATAACATTTCTTCTCATGTTATCTCATACTTATATAACCCAAATAGAAGAGATAAGAAACCATTCAATTGTTCATACCTCGAATATTCTAAATGAAATTGTGTGGATATATTGATAACAATGAGAAATCATACAAATAATAGTCAGTGGGTTTAGTGCTTCAATATTCATCTCATCTAGAAGTTGTTTCCTCATCTTTCCATGGGAAAATTTCATACATACTTTGGATGAAACTCCATTCTTGAGAACTTGTCATTGGGAGTGAATGAGTCATTATTATTGAAAAATGTTGAAGAGATGACTCTCTCATGCACTTTGGACTATGGAGCTCATTTGAATAAGTGGTTTCCAACCTCTATTTGAATTGTACTAGTGACCCACGAAAATGTCATGACACATAATGACCCTCTATTTCTTCCTACCCCAATAGTCCTTGGAATATTCTAATTATATCTCAACATTATTTTTTCTTTAAATACCCATTACGAGGCCCCCGAGGTGTAGGGAAGTCATTCCATTATGTGAAGTCACTAGTTTGAAACCCCAATTTACCCTGTTATGTGAATGCATTATGTTATTATTCCTCGGCTGCATATGGGGAATCATGGAAAACCCTAGAGGCTATAGTGGTAGCATTCAAATAACACAACCATGTGTCACACAAGTACGTGCCCAACTAGTTGTTGATTCCGCTAGTCACAAAAAAAAATTACCCATTACGAGAGTATCAAGACCTCCTAGATCAAATCCTTCCATGATAAGTGCATTCACATTTATAAAATGAGAAGACCTTTTGAAGTGTTCATTTCATCAAGAAAACAAATCCTTCGATCTTCGAACAACATAACCACCCTGATTCACTTATCTATATTATCTTTATTTCATCATCTATTTTCTCATTGAATATGATGGTCATAAAAAAACAATTTTTCGGCATTCCCTTTCCCTCGCTTCAGGTATTAATTTCTTTTCATTTGTAAACGTGTTTATTGTTTTACTGTTACCTAATACATTTAGGAAATTACTACATGACCTTATTAATTTACACCATGCCCTTATCAATTTACACCTCTGGTTTTCAAATTACCATTTCACATTTATTTTTATTTATCTGAATCCAGGGGTGACCTTGATATCAACCTAATATGGTTCTAGGTTCACTTAATGAAGGATCATTTATAAGATTATTTTAACTAACCTTGATTGCATTAAAGGTGAAATTGAAGTGCTTATGAAGACTTGAATCCAAATTGAATATAACTTGGTGAAATATGTAGCTTGTCTCATAATCCATTACTTAATACATTTAATAAAACATGCACAAGGAAACATGAGATGAAAGAACAACACATGACAAAATATCACCAATGTTAACAGAGTTCACCAGTATCGCTACATCCCCAGATCCGCTGGAATACGAATCGCTTCATTGCTTCTCCTAATACGGGGTTGGTTCTCGTTTACAGAAAAGGGATACATCTTCCCCCAAATGAAGGGGAAACAAGGCTCTCCCAATGTGGGGCATAAATATCCCAATGTAGGGGCTTACATACTCTCCCAATAAGGGGCTCAACTCTCCCAATTAAGGGAGCTACAAATTGCAAGCATGATTGTTTGATTCTCTCCAAAAGCCATTTTTTTCAATCTCTCCCAATAAAGGGGTTTAAATAATTTTTCCTAGCTCCATAATCCAAAAAGACAAGATCCATGAATTAAGGATCTAGTACCTACCCAAGGACAAAAATGAGAAAGACCCTTAACTTCCTCCTTGAGACTAGGAATCCACTTATAATAAAGTGAGGAAGAGTCCAAACCAACTTATGAGACCCTTAACTTCTTCCTTAAGAATGGGAAACTATTTTCCTCTTAAAATTAGGAAACAAATTTGTGAGTTGGATTCTCACATAAAAACAAATTTCTCATTTTTACAAATAATATGTGAGATTTCCATTCACTCCAAGTATTCCTCTTTTTTCCCCTTAAAATTAGGAAATTAATTTGTGAGTTGGATTCTTACAATTAATTTCCCAATTTTACAATTAAAGAAATAATACATGATATTTTCCAACTCACTTCAAGTATTAATAATTTTTCCAATGTGTGAAACTAATACATGAGTTTCTCATACTCATTTTAAGTATTAATCATTTTTACAATTTAATTAATTCATTCATGAGATTTAATTATTCTTTTCCATATTTTAATGATCTTCTCCATGGTATGAAAAATAATAATTCCTTGCGTGGAGATCCTCTTGGATCACACCTCCCCACAAAAAGCACTTTTGGTCCTCCAAAAGTATAGAGAGAAATTGTGACTTAAATTTGTACAACCAACTTCTAGGAAAAGTCTTACACTCCACGATGCACTTCATGTTCCTCGATTTGCATAAAAAGTATCTGAAATCCACACCCTTCCTCTCCTTCACCTTTGTACTTCAAAATGGGGATGTCGATGCCAACACTTGCATCAATACAAAACTGTATATGACAATGCATAATCATGTTTTCAAAGAAATACCATACTTGTCAAAGTTTATAAAGAACTCATGGACAAGTTTACAATGATTTCCCAAACATGTCTTAGACAAAACAATGCCTCTCACTCAACAGTGGTTACAAGACCCATTACAATTTTTAAGCAAAAGACAAATGTCTCTCACTCAACAGTGGTTACAAAATCATTACAACGATGCCAACAAGGCTTAGGCAAAATAATTGCCTCTCACTCAACGGTGGCTACAAAGCCTTTACAATGTTTCGTGACAACTTCCATATTCAAGCCAAATGGAAATTACATCAAATTTCAAGGCAACATGCTCATTAAGGTAATTTTCAAAGCACCCAATTGTGCACTAGTGGTGAAACTCTATGGTTTTCAAACTCCCCTTCAAACACGTGCAACAGAACAAATACGAAAAAATCATAAATGCATGAACTTACATTAGTTTTTTTGCCAAAGAATTCAATCAGTGGCTCAAACTCAACATACATAGCACCAACAGGTTTGTCTCATCATTCTGCAACTTCTGAATGTAAACTCAACGTGTTCTAAAAAGTGCAACTCTTCCTCAAAAAGAATGCCATGCATTAATGAAAAATGTGGGCTTCTTCCATGAGCCTTGAAAATCCACTACTCGGATCACAAAAATTATTGCACCATTGAATTTGTGGTGAAACATTCTTCTTCCATGAGCCCTAAAAATCCACTACTCGGATCACAAAAATTATTGTGCCATTGAATTTGTGGTGAAAATTTGTGCAAAAATGACTGTACTTTCATCAAATTCTAACACTGTCACTTCTGGTCCCCCAGGCTCTCTACCTCGATTTGTGTGCCAAAGCATTAATGGAAAAAGTGGTATCATTTCATAGCCATTAAATTTTGTCGTTTAGATCATAAAATGGATTGCACCATTGAATTTTGGGCGAAAAATCATGCAAAAATGACTATTTTTTCATCCAATTCCGTCACTATGATTTCTGGACCCCCCGGCCTCTCTGCCTCTATTTGTGTGCCACTAGGCCTATAATAAATGCACCTATGCAGTCTCGAAATTCATGCATAGTCCTCATTGGGAAAATTTGGGCTGCCATGTGGAAGCTTATGATTGGTCCATGTGGCGCCTGATCACCTGTACGGTCAACAACCAAGTTAGCTTCCATGTTGGATGATGACATCATGATGACGTCACTTGCCACT
>JZKD02S2443213.1:15896-27479 GCA_000966675.3 Picea glauca
AATCCTACTCTGATACCACTTGATCTGAATCTGGAGGTGGCCTTGATATCAACATGATCTGGTTCTAGGTTCACTTAATGAAGGATCGGCTATAAGATCGTTTTAATTGACCTTGATTGTAATAAATGTGAAATTGAAGTTCTTATGAAGACTTGAATCCAAATTGAATATTACTTGGTGAAATATGTTGTTTATCTCATAATCCATTATTAATGCATTTAATTTAACATAACTGCAGAAATAAAACATGCATAAGGAAACATTAGATGAAAGAAAAACACATAAGAAGAGATCACCAATGTTAAGAGAGTTCATCAGTATGGCTGTCTCATGATTCCCTAAAATACAAATCACTTCATTGCTTCTCCCAATGTGGGGTTGGTTCTCCTTTACAGAAAATGGCTACATCTTCTCCCAAATGAAGGGGCAAAAAGGCTCTCCCAATGTGGGGCATAAATCTCTCAATGTAGGGACTCAAATACTCTCCCAAGGAGGGGCCCAACTCTCCCAATTAAGGGGCTTACAAATTACAAGCATGATTGTTTGATTATCTCTAAAAATCCCTTTTTTTCAATCTCTCCCAATAAAGGGGTTTAAATAATTTTTCCTAGCTCCATAATCCAAAAAGACAAGATCCATGAATTTAGGATCTAGTACCCACCCAAAGACAAAAATTAGAAAGAACCCTAACTTCCTCCTTGAAACTAGAAATCCACTCACATAAAACAAATTTCCCATTTTTACAAATAATAAGTGACATTTTCTTTTTTCCCTTAAAACTAGGAAACTAATTTACCACTTGGATTCTTACAACTACTTTACCCTTTTTTTTACAATTAAATGAACAATTCATGAAAATTTTCAACTTACTTCAAGTATTAATCATTTTTTCAATATACAATACTAATACTTGAGTTTCAAATTAGTGGTTGGTTAGTGTGGCCACATTTTCCTTTTGGTTTCCCTCTCTTGAAAGTTTAAGAATACCAGACTCAAAGTTTTAAAAGAAATATAATTATAAATAATATTATGAACCTGCTTTAAAGTTTAAAAAAAAAAATAATAAATATTAATATGATCTCTTTTTTAAAATTTTAAAAAATAAATAAGATATATTATTATAAATAATAATATAAAATTTATTTCATTATTTCAAAAAAAACATTACATATATAAATTTAAAAAATAAAATAATAAATTTTTAAAAAATATGATGGTTAATATCTAAGATCAAAATTGGTTTATGGAACTTTAAAAAAGGTAAGAGATTACTTAGATTTTTTTATAATGTTATTTGGATGCTTAAAATTCATTAGGGGAAGGGATCTAGATTTTGAAATTGAGATCTAATTTGAATATATAGGAAAAATTATTTTTCATATTCAATCTTCTTGGTGTCACAAAGGTGACATATTCTTTCATTCCATGGTGTTTTGGGGATTGTCCAATACCTAGTCTATGTAATTCATGAGAATTAGTTCCAATTTTAACAATATTGATTCTCTTTTGATACTTTTGATCTTCAAAATTAGGGTTAACCACCTCCTCATAATATCATAATTTTCTTTTATCCTCTAATTCTTTATGGCACCATAAAATCTCCTTAAATTTAAGTTGAACCATATTTTTAATATCATTAATATTCTTAATTTTATTTTTAATTATTGATAATTTTATATTAAATTTATTTTTAAATTAATAAATAGATTAATCATAAATATATAATAGATCAATAATTAATCATATGATTATAAGATTTATTATAGATTAATAGACTATTAGATATAAAACAAATTAATCTTAAATATATAATATATTATATATCTCAACTCAACAAAACTATGGTGATGTGAGAAGCTTTTCTTAATGTTCTTTTATTAGAGAAACAAAATTTTAAAGAATTGCAAGTAGTCATTTACCCTCTTAAAGTTCTATAGACCAATTGACTCTAAAGTTAATCATTATCATCAATAATCACATAATATAATGATCATCATATATAATAAACTAATCATATTATAATATAATAGAATAATGATATAATAAATTATTAAATCAATATATAATAATAGATTAATATTTGATTATATAAATAAAAGTGGTTGATATACTTGATCTATATCATTAATTTTGAAAAATAACAAATAGAGACATATATCAATCACTTTTATTTATACTTAAGTGATTATACTAGTTAAAATTCAATGAATATATCTATGTATCTAACCTTTATCCTATATCGTTTTGAAGTTCAATGAATACATTTTGTTTAATAAGTTTGAAAAATAGAAAATAGAGACATATATCAATCACTTTTACTTATGTAATTGTACTTGTTAAAATCCAATGAATATATCTATGTATCTAACCTTTATCCCATATTATATTGAATTCCAATAAATACATTTTGTCTAATAATTTTGAAAAATAGAAAATAGAGACATATATCAATCACTTTTACTTAGTTGATTATCCTAATTAAAATCCAATAAATACATCTATGTATCTAACTTTTATCCCATATCATATTGAATTCCAATGAATATATTTTGTTTAATAATTAAAAAAAATAGAAAATAGAGACATATATCAATCACTTTTACTTATGTAATTGTACTTGTTAAAATCCAATGAATATGTCTATGTATCCAACCTTTATCCAGTATCATATTGAATACATTTTATCTAATAATTTTGAAAAATAAAGACATATATCAATCACTTTTACTTAGCTAATTATCCTAATTAAAATCCAATGAATACATCCATGTATTTAACTTTTATCCTATATCATATGTGAAGTCCAATGAATACATTTTTCATGCCATTATTATTCTTTTCTACTAATAATTTTTTATAATTGTTTCATGAATAAATAATAATAATAATAATCTATTTTTAAGGTCATGGCCAAGCCAACACACCAAATTGGTGTATGACACCCCTTGTTTGTGGGACAAGGGACCCCCCTCCACCCAGCTATTTGAACCTGTAGAAACACATGTTCTTAATCATTAGGCCCATACATTTTGTCCAATGAATACATTGTTATTCTTTTCCACCAATAAATTTTTATAACCGTTCAAGTTTGGACGATCTTGATTTTTAATAGCATCGATATTTAGGTTTAAAATAACGTTGATAAAAGGCAATGGTTAATGTGGCATAGTTAATGCCATCAAACAAGAGTAACAGCGACGTCTAAATAGCGGCATACATTCATCTCAATATTTAGGTAAACATGTGACTGATGCGCGTTCAAGGATCGTCGTCAGGCTGCACAAATGGTCCATCTATAAATAAATATCGCAACCTTTAGGTGGGCCTTCTCTGGTTGTAAGACATTGAAAATTTTGGAAACGTGAACGAAGTGTGAGTTGTTGTGAATGTGAACACGAGTTTCCATGAATTTTCCAGAATTCATGAAGCGGTGCCGATTTGTCAAACGGAGACGGAGAGAATGAAAGCCCCTCCCAGCTTCATACACTTGCCCAATATTTGATGTACAGAACGGAGACCAAGAAAAGAGAGCCGCACATGCCATTTTTTAATTCCGCCGCGTATCAGGAGGAGGAGAGAGTATCTCGTTTTTCACACAACAATTTCAGTTGCGTGACCCTGTAGCTTACGCCTTTTCTCCTCCTCCCCTATAAGAAAGCTTAATTTGGCTGTCCCTCACCAGCACCTCACGCCCAGTTTAGGCCTTTACTCTGCACTCCTCGCTTTCTTCTAAGAAAACTTTGGCCCTAATCCTTGGCAGCTCATACCCAACTGATTACTCCATCATCCACAGCGCCATTGCCGTTGCCATCGCCATGATTAAGTCTTTAAATGGGTTTACAAAATCGGCAGGCCCAATGATTAGTTGGCCTCCACACAAAAGTGCAAATGCAAACGACATTTCAGTCTTAGGAATCTCCACCCATCCCAATTTTAGAGGCAGCAGTAAGAAGAAGAGGCAGTCATGGAATACGACTGTCCGTTGTCATGATTGTGCTGCTGTTAATGAAAAACGAATGCTGCAAGGATTGATGTATCGTCGCCAGTTGCTCTTGGCATTCACTTCATTGCCCTTGAAGCCCCAACAGATGATGGCGGCTATGCCCCTTCCTCCCAAGCTCGCTGATTATCATAAGCTTGCAAACGCTGTGCAGAAAGCCCAAAAATTCAAGAATTCGCCACACGGTCGCCCGGAGATGAATGACGTCGTCTGCTGGCACAGTTCGCCGGAGCCATTAAAGCCTCCAAACAGCAGGAGCCGAGATCAGTTTTCTGGCGTAGATGCAGACCCTCCTGATCAGGAACTTCTTCGTCGTGGAGTTAATGAAAATGAAGTAGTTACAACTCGGGTAAGAAGACCTGAAGCATCCAAGCTGAGGTTGCAGGATAAGGAAGAGCAGGTGGTGTTACAAGGAATAGAGGTAACAGACGATGAGCCCTTGTGCTTCGATGTGTATATCAGATTAGGGCAAGAGGGCGATGATGAAGAAGAAGAATACGTGGGCACATTCAGTCACGTGCCTCCTCGCCGAAAGCAGCGAGGCCGCCACAACAATAAAGCAGCTTTCGATGGCCATCCTGAGCAGAAAAGAGTAAGGAGGTGTTGTTTGAGGCTGGGAATAGATAACCTGTCAATTGACCGACCTCTTAATGCGCATCAAGCAGAGAGTGTTATTGTAAAATTGGTCCCAACATTGAAACTCGATGATGATCCCATCAAAGTCGAAAGCATTTTCATAGACAATAGGTAAATGCGGATGTTGATCAGACATATTTAACTGTATATCCTTGTGAATTTAATTAGAAATTTGTTACGACTCTTCTATTTAACAAAGTTTGGAGATGCAATCTAATGAACCGTAACAGCTTTGGAGATGCAATCTAATGAACTGTAACATATCAGTAAAAACAATAAATTATTGTATCATTTATGAGCAGCATAATGTATGCAGAATAGAAAATACCAATAAATCCAATCATGGTTTTTATTTGAACGGAGGGCGTGGGATATGGGGCATTCATATGTAGAAATTGCCTATGATTGTTGGGAAATAGAAACTTTGCTGGAGGAGTTTTGTTATTAGGGTTTTGGTTAACTTCAAAAACCTAACTTAAAAATTGGTGGTGACCTAGATTTTTAGAAAAACTAACTAAAAATGAAACTTTAACTTGATAATGAAACTAACTAAAAATGATTTGGGATAACCCACTTTATATACAACAGTCAAAAGCCAATAACGATGTATTGAAAGGATTATTTAAAATCTCATTAATGAAAATGAAAAATAAATGAAAAATAAATTGGTATAATAATCTTATTAATGAAAATGAAATATAAATTGGTGTAAACTTTAAACATTAAATTTAGATTAATAAGTAAAAAGAAAATGTGAATTTTTTAAAGTACAAAATTGGATTTTAAAAATGTGAATTGAATTTCTAATAATTTTAATTCAGAAAATGCAAATATTGGTTATATATACAATATTTATATAGATTTAGCAAAATGACTATTGCTATATATACAATGTTTATATAAATTTAGTATATCAGTATGATATACATTGCCAAATATATATCAAAATAATTAAACAAAATGCAACAAAATAATTAAATCTGACAATTATTGCATTATATAATTGTATGTTTTCATAAATATTCTTAAAGAATCCTATAGATGATTATGAGTGGATTCTTTGTACCAACTTCTCACCTTAAATTTTAACTACAAACATTATTACTTGTTTATTGTGGAAAATTTGTATTCATAAAACCCACATCCTTGGTTAGGAAATAAAAGAGCAATTAACCTTTCAATAGTTTTACCTCAAGTAATAGTTATTTATTAAAATCTATTATGTTGGATTAATGTAGAAATAAGTGTGAGTTGTCATAGATCTAGAAGCTGTGAGTTGTATTCGCTATAATAAGAATGTCAAATCCACCATGTCTGGATTTAGAAGAGTCTTGCAATGCTATAAATGTATTGGCTATGTTAGTAATGAAATCAAGTGGGCTTAGGCCTGTAGGTAGATTGGAATAGTCACCCTCCTCTAGTTTTTTGGAATCCGGGAGGTCTCAGGTTCACGTCCAAATGTTTGGGTGATTAGTTCAAATGTGCTAGATGGGGGGTTTTCAGCAAGGTGGTTGGTCCCGATCATTGCAAGAGGACCTTGGATCCGTTGAATGGTACGACCCCCCAAGTGGACCCCGTGACGTGTTATTTATGACTACCTAGAGGATATAAACCAAAGCAATTGTGGAGGTTGAACATTTTCCCAAAGAAAAAAAAAGGGTAATGAATTCAAGTGGTGTGTGAGACATTTGTCTCTTGTTATGAATTTTTCTCTATTTTTATCTTATTACTAATTTATGAGATTTTACACGATACAAGTCATTAAAAATGACAATTATGGAAATCCTCTATTCAAACACATTCTCGTTCATTGGTAGTACTCTCACTTTCTCTATTATTTCCAACCTTCTCTTTGTACCTCAATTGCTTCAAATCCCTTTCCATTTATTTTTATTGTATCTCCCTTCCATCCTACCTCATGTAAGAGCATTGAGGTCATTTTTAAGATGCGATCTTGAAGACACCAATGATGGCTAGTAGGGGCATGGTGGATATGTTCGAAGTGAAAAAAGAATTCAAGGTTGTAGATTATTGGTGGAAGTGAAGGGTACAAGTAGGAGATTGTGTGGAAGACAACATAAAGAATAACCAATGTGAAGATTCTATGAAATGGAATATGTTATAGATACATGCTACAAAAATAGTACAAATTATCTACAAATTGCTATAGAATTGAATCATTGCTACTTAATTGACACAATTCTATAGATCTTATTATGTTGCAAAACATGAGAGTGTGGCCTAATGAAATAGTGAAAAAAAAATGGGATGGTGCTACAGAATGTGACAATATTATAGCAGAGTGTTGTAGAATGTGATAGTAAAGGCTACAAAACAAAGCATGAGAGAAATAACAATGATCAAGAGGAATTTTTCCGCATGTGTATAAGGGAGTCCAAAGGATGTGTTGAAGAAGGATTACATTGTTGAGTGGACACTCATAGGTCACACTACAAAAGAAGAATCACTAGGAAGAGATGGATCTCAAGATGGAAATGAAAGGGGAAAAGATAAAAATGAAAGGGTATGATAAGACCATTTGGAAGGTGAAGGTGGATAGTTTCCTATAGTTATCCTATAACTATCATGATTTTCCTATAGGTGTTATTCTCCTATAGTTTTCCTGATTTTCCACCATCTCTCTTCCTCTCAACCTGTCCAACCCAAGGAATGTACCCCTTCACTGATCTCAGTCCCTCGGGAATCCCATTCATTTATCAGGGTCTCCCTAACATAGGTAACCAGGAATCTCTTTGTTAGAAAACTCAAGGGAACTCACTACTAGGAAAATTATAAACAAACAACAACAAACACTTGTTGTTATAGTGAAACTCACACAAGAGTTCAGTCTTCAGGCATGAAAACATGTCTCTTAAGTCTTCTGCTCCAAAATGATCCAAAAACACTCCAACATGCTCAATAATTTTCCCTGCATGTTTTCTCCAACTCCAAACTCTCATTTTTTGTTCTCTTCTTTTTGCTCATAAAAAAACATTGACTCTGTAAAACTGTTGTAACTCCCATATAAATTTTCTCCCTTTGTCTTACTTGTTTGAGTCACACACTTCCCCAAGTTGATTGTACTCATCCCCCATTCTCATAATAACTAATGGATGTGACTTCTCACACCAATCCACTTACATGTATTCAATGATTGGATTTGGGGACACTCAATTAGAAAATAGATTTTAATACATAATGATAATAAAAATTCAGGAATGTGGGTGGAATTAATAGACATGAGTAATCCCCCTTGGACCCCTCTCTATACATTCTCTTAGACCCTCCCCTCTCTTGTGGATTCATTCATCTCCCATCTCTGTCCATATCCCCTGGTAGTTGACATCATATTTTATTATTAAAATTCATAAATACAATTCACATATTACATCGTTTGGTTGTATATCTACCTTAAGCATTGATTAAATGTGGGATTTTAGTGGGATCATTACGATGTATCAATGTTTTTGAGTTGTATATGGTTTCCTTAGAGAAAATTTCTTTCCCAAGAGGAATAGAGTTAGCCAGAGCTTCTTGAACCAATAGACAACTAGGAGTAATCCACACAATATCACTAAAGAGGCCTTACCCATATTTTTAGAGGATGGAGGAGGGTAGTAGGCTCCCATAAAATGCATAGGGGACAATCGATTCAGAGCCATCTCCAAGGGAGGAGGTCGCAACTATTACAAGGGAAGACACTATCATCATTGAGCCAAAAACACAGGTGTCATGAGCAATAATCATTGTAGTTGAAACATAGGAACAATGGTGTAAAATTGCTTATTAATAGTTATTAATTAAAATCGATTACTAATTTATGAGATTTTACATGATACAAGTAATAAAAAATAACAAGTATTGAAATTCTTTATTCAACTAAAGTTTCATTCATTAGCATCACTCTCACTTTCTCTATTATGTTCAATCTTCTCCTTGTACCTCAATTGCTTAAAATCCCCTTACATTTATATTTATTGTCTTTCCATTCCATCTTATCTTGGGTAACCATGCCCATATGATGTTATTTACAATGATGAATGTCATTCATTTTGTTCCAAATGTCCATTGTTAAGTTCTTTTTAAATAGTTCTTGTACTAAACTTATTTTTTTGATGTCAACTTCCACTAATGAAGCACTACCTTATTTGTCTTAGCAATTTCCACTAATGAAGCACTACCTTATATGTCTTAACAATTTTTACATGAATTCAACTTCCACAAATGAACCACTACCTTATATGTCTTAGCAATTTTTACATGAATCCCAAATCACTCAACTACTTAATTTAACACACACCTATTATTTGCAATTTAGTTTTTTTTGACTGGCAAAAGAATGTGGGCTTTTTGTTAAACTTCACATAACATAATGTCTTAACAATACACTCCATCACCAACTATGACATCAAAGATTACAATTTAGTTTATTATTTTATATCTAACAAAAACAAAAATTTATTAAATCTTTCAATTCAAAACAAAGATTAAAATGATTTTTATCATTAATATTTTCAAATACTTCATATAACAAAATTATACATCTCTTTTAATAAAAATAAATTTATTAAATACCAACATTAATATATCTTTATTATTATTTTCAAATACCATATAGAATTGTAGATATCCTTTAAAATATATTTTTATTATTGAATGGTGAAAGGTCGTCTAATACCACAACCAATACTACTTTCTCCATGGAAGGATTCAATGAATCAAACAACGAAAATATATCTATCATAATCAATACTACTTTCTCCATGGAAGGATTCAATGAATCAAACAACGAAAATAAATCAAGAAGTTTTTGTGTAATGAGCATTCTCTGTATGATTGAGTTGAACTTTAGGAGCTTGTCGAAGCTATGGTTATTTTTACCATGGAGTCGTGCAACGCGATCCTCGATCCTCGTCTTAGGAATTACTTTAACGAAGGTTTCTAAATTTATGAATTACAACAACGCACCAGCTTATTCACGCGCAGAGCGTTGTGTGGTCAACAGGGTTAGGGTTAATAATGAAGATATATAATCTTCAGGGTTAGGGTTTGAATCTAGATTTAACATATACGTGCTTTGAATATAAGAAAACATATACGTGCATTGAATATAACAAGAAGGCCGTCTCAATCTTTAACTAAACCTGTTTCGACATCTTCGGTCTCAACCTTGAGGGACATCTAGACCGAGGTGCAATTGGCCTTCGCTGGTTGTTATAAATCCAGAAGCTTGGAAATGTGAACGAAGGGTGAGGTGCTTGTGATAAAGCAGCAGCTGTATAAAAGTCCTTGGAATGCACAAAATGGATTCTGCATGAAGACAACGAATATCCTTGTGAATTCTAATAAAGCGGCAGGGGTTTAGAATTCTTTGGAATATCCAAACTGGATTCTGTACGAAGCTGTGAACATTTTTCCTGAAAATTGTGAAAACTGTTAATGGAATTCTAAAACCATCAACTTTGATGAGCTGTTTCAATTTTAAAATTCCAACCCTGAAATTCGGAACTACGTTCATGGAGAATAAAACAAAAGCGAGCGATATAGTCACATTTGGATTTGACTAGCTCCAATGGTACCATGGTAAAACGTAGATTTTGGCGAATTTGGCGAAGACTTAGTTGGTGAGAGGAACAGAGTGGTAAACATGGCCAGATACACCGGGAAGAAACATCGATGTGACCTTCTGTTGTGTCCCTGGAACTCACTCCTTTCTTCCTTTCTTATAACAAACCATTGCCCATACCTCATTACCAACTCTGACGCCTTTCGTCTGCTCTCATCCTTTCTTATAAGTACAAGATTACTAGCTCTTACTCCTCTGCTCTCCTCCGTTTCTTATATTACAAGTCTTTTGGCCAACTGATTATTCCATCGCCACCATGATTACTTCTTTAAAGGCCTTTACAAAATCGGCAGGCCTCATCGCTTGCCCTCCAATCACAAAAGAAAATGCAAATGGTATTCCAGTCTTATCGGTCCCCATTCATCCCAATTTGAGCGGCAGCAATAAGAAGAAGACGCAGTCATGGAGAAGGAGTAATAGCTGTATCCGTTGTGTAATCCATTGTCATTACACAGTTAATGAAAAACGATTGATGTATCGTCGCCAATTGCTCTTATCGTCCACCTTATTGCCCTTGAAGCCCCAACAGATGATGGAGGCTATGACACCTCCTCTCAGTCTCACCGATTATCATAAACTCGCAAATACTGTGCAGGAAGCAGAAAAATTAAAAGGAACATCATATAGCAGCCCGGAGATTAATGACGTCATCTGCTGGCTCAGCTCGCCGGAGCCATTAAAGACTCCAAACAGCAAGAGCCCAGATGAGCTCACTGGCGTAATCGCAATTGCAGTCCCTCGTGGTCAAGAATTTCCTCGTGAAATTAATCAAACTGAAGTCGTTACGGCTGGGGCATTCAAGCTGATGAAGGAAAAGGAAGAGCAGCTGGTGTTAGAAGGAATAGAGGTAACGAATGATAAGCCCTTGTGCTTCGACGTGTATATAAAATTAGGACAAGAGGATGATGATGAAGAGTTATACGCGGGCACATTCAGTCACATGCCTCCTCGTCGAAAGCAGCGAGGACGCCACAACAATAAACACGATTTTCATGGTGATAGTCATGAGCAGAAAAGGACAGTAAGGAGGTGCTGTTTGAGGTTGGGAATAAATGACATATTAGTCCATCGACATAATCTCAAGGCACACCAAGAGGAGAGGGTTATTGTAAAATTGGTTCCGATATTCAAATTCGATGAAGATCCCATCAAAGTCGAGAGCATTTTCATACACTATACATAAATGACGCTGTTGATATACAGCTTCAAGTGTATATCTCTGTTGAATTTAATTAGAAATACATATTTTACTATCTGTCTATGTTGTGTTATCTTCCATTGCCACAACAAAACATCCACGATGATTTCCTTCAATTTTTTT
>JZKD02S2443224.1:14486-30854 GCA_000966675.3 Picea glauca
TTTTTGTGCAAAGGGGTGGCGATATGGACGTATATTGGGGGGAAGGCTTCCTGGGACAAGGGGAATGGAATGATCATGGACATCGCAGGAAGGAGGGAGTCCTTGGGGAGTGGAAAATACCGTTTGATGTTTAGAAAGGAGGGCTTGGAGGTATTGGGGCACTGGTGGGGTCTTTGTGGCTTGTATGGCATGGAGTTGGGCAATGACACCAGAATGACCTTTTTTGAGCAGTTTTTCCATGCGATGAGAACTGATGACCTCATGTGAACCCACCGTGATGCCTTGAAATTTATATTGGTGGCCTCCTTGGTCGAATTGCATGGTTAAGTTCTGAAAATCCATGAGAATGGGACCCAAAGTCCTTAGCCAATCTGCACCCAACACAATGTCGCAACCACCCATGTCAATAGAAAACATATGGGATTTTAGGTGGTAGTCACCGATTTGGAGACACACATTTTCACAGCGCCCACCACATTTCATAGAACCACCATAGGTAATCATGATTTGAAAATTGTGGGTGTTGCCACTATCAACCAGAATGATGACCTTTCGGTGCTTGATGTAACTGATTAACTTGAGGGTTTGGGGGGCAGAGAAGCCGGTGAGAGAATTGAGGGAAATGATCGGTTCCACTTCGGGAGGGTCGGAGGGAGGGTTTATGTCAATGATTTCTGTTGACTCGGGCACAAGGGGGAGTGTCAACATCCTCTTTCGGAATATCCTCAGATATGGCCATAAAAAGATTTTGTTCCTTACATTTGTGGCCTGGGAAATATTTGTCATCATAATTATAACATAGGCCTTTGAGTTGGTGTTCATCCATTTCATCCCTGGTCAATTTATTATTTTTAATGGGGCGGAGGGAGTAGTGGGGTTTACTGGTTTAGGGAGAGGGATAAAAGAAGGCTTATGGTTTTGAGAGGAAACAATTTGTTGTGCTTTTTTTATATTTTTTGGTAGCCTCCACCCAAGTCATAGGTCGATCCATGAGGACATGGGCCTGAATCTCCTCCTTGAGGCCACTGATGAAACACTCTCGAAAGAAAGCATCAACCATGCCCTCTATTCGAAAAGCCAGTCACTCAAATGCAGCTATGAAGTCTTCTACTATGCATGATTGCTTGAATTTTGTCAAACGATCCAAATGGTTGGTGTCAATGTCAAAGTGGTCATAAAGCTCAGTCACAAATTGGGTCCAAGCAATATACCCTTGACGGGAAGTTTTTCTCCATTGCCACCATTGCCAATGTTCTTGATCTAGATGGAGAACACCATACAGGAGTTTGGCCAAGTCATCTGTAATGTTGTAGAGAGAGAAATAATATTCCATTTGGGTGACCCAACCAGTGGGGTCTGAGCCATCAAATTTGGTTACATCCACCCGCGGAAGGCCTATGTCCCATTGAAAGTGATGGGGTTGAAAGGAATGGGAAGAAGTTTCACCTTCAGTCTTTTTATGTGCATCAGGAAAAGAGTCATCAGTAGGGATCTTGAGTTTGGTTTAGAGTGATGCAAAGATAGATTCAAGATGGGTGGTCAGTTCGTGTTTGACTTCTACCATTGTGGACTACACAACTACATTTACGGATGCATCACAGGAGGCAATAGTAGCACTGAGTTGTTGCACTTCTTGTTGGGTCTCGAGGAAACCAGATTGCAAGGTGTTGAAGTGAGACTCTAGTTCTTGGCTACGGGTATGGNTGCAGGCTACGGTTTAGTACTATTCGCATAAACCCACATTTTTGTAAGGGCCTTCACTTGGTTTTAGGTAAGGTTGTATTAATTTCCTTAACTTTGTTAGAGAATAAATCTATTAATTACAATTTAATTCACTGGACTTTAAGTAAGGTTGTATTAATTTCCTTAACTTTGTTAGAGAAGATCTATCTATTAATTACAACTTAATTCTAATGATTAACACTTCTAAATAAGTTTATATGAAAATCAACTTAATTATTAAAATTGAGATTCTAAATAATTTCAAATTTTAAATGTAAATCAACTTAATAATTAGAATGAAGATATTGGTATATATCTAATATTATTAGTAAAGTGTTATTACAACAAGTCGAAGAGAGGTTTAAATTGATTTTAGTTGTTAGAATATTAATTTAAAAAATGAAAAAAAAAATTACCACTTAAAGAAGTCAATGCTCTCAAATCTAGGATAGAAGAGATGTTCAACTCTTCTTTGATTGGTGCAATAGTAATAAARATAAAATTCTCAAGATAGAAGAGATATCCAAATTAATTATACGTAATGTTTATACAATAAAATCTTGAGATAGAAGAGATGTTCAACTCTTTTTTGGTTTGTGTGATAATGATAAAATAAAATGCTCAAAATGATGTGACAACAAAATAAAACCTTAAAATGGAAGAGATGATCAACTCTTCTTTAATTTTATCATGTAGTCATTAAAAAATTTATAAAGCTAGAAGAGATATTCACCTCAAAGTTCATATACCCTTAATAAAATAAAATCTCAAAATGAAAGAGATGTTTTTAACTTTTATTTAATTTTAAGAACAATAATTAAAAACAAATATTCAAAATAAAAGAGATGTTCAATTCAACTTTAATTTATATAATGCTCATAAAATAAAATAAAAATCGGAACAAGTTAAAATTTGAAACAAAATATTATTACAATAGAAAATATAAAATATGTTTAGCTTTCTTTAAAATTAATGCAATATTATTAAAATAAAATGGAAAAAAATACCATTGAAAAAAGTAAGTGTTCAATGGAAATGGTGTTTAACATTTTTTTTATTTTAAAATAAAATGCTCATAATACAAGATGTATACAACTCAATTTTGATTGGTGTAATGCATATAAAATAATTTTGATTGGTGTAATGGTTGAAAAACACAGATAAAATATGGTTGAACCATATTTTATCCGTGTTATTTAAGAATGATCTAGAGTTTTTTATATATACCCTTTTTATAAATATCCTATTTGAAAATATGGTTGAAAATAGTCAAAACAAGTCATCAAATTCTGGAATGTACTTTCAATGAAAAATAAAAAATTCTGGAATGTACATGTGTCACTTGTTTAAAAACATTGTAATGGTATTCCATATTCAATTATTCGTTCATGATCAACTTTGAACATTTTCCATTTTCTAACTTTTTTTTTTTCTATTGAACTTCTATTAACTTTATGCGCGCTACACATACCAAATGACTATATTGACAACTTGTGACATCTCATTGGTAGTCTTGAAAGTGAACATGTGTATCGATTTGATGGGTTTCTTCAAAAAAATATCATTTCAATAAAATGGATCATCTTTCATATATAAACCGTAATCATCAAAATCTTATAATAGCCTCATCTTTTGTTTTGTGCATCACATCAAATAATGTTTCACGTTTTTATTGTTGTATACAAGTGCAACCATGGAAAAAACATCTCCTGTAAATAATTGGATATATTGGACAACAAATAGTTCATGTTAGATTATCACACAAATACATCTACAAGTTATTTGAAAAAGTTTAAATATAAAATTTACCTTCTCTAACAAGATCAAAAGCTCTATCGCCATCAACTGACACTATAGTTTCATTTGATCCCATCTCCTCTAAGCTTGCAAGTGGAATTTTCCCTTTTAAATTAAGTTCGGTATGTCTCCAAGATTTAATATATCTTGCATTTTTCTTTTTCAAAAATATCTATGGATTATGTGTCCTCTATGAAAACTAAACAAAAACAAGACTCATTTCTTCTATCAAATCCAAACACATTTTGAAAACATTTTTTTTTAACTGAATGTGTCTTTCGTGTCCCAGGTATTGTACTAGTGTCATATGAGATTGATCTATTTACATCTTGGATTCCAACATACCAAAAAAACCTGCACAAGACAATAACTTGTTAACTTAAAATCTCTTAAGAAAATTATTGAAGTTTGAATATAAATTTGAACACGTTCAAATAAAAATATCATGTGTACATGTGTAACATTTATATATAGACACACCTGTGCACATCCCTTAACTGATTATATTCATGGCTTAGCACCATTTTGCACCATTCAACAACTTGTTCAGTGGATTCAAATTGATCGGCATGAGGATTCATCTGATACCTTTGAAGTGTTCATTTTATACATGCCCCTGCATCGTCGTGCCCTCCTTTTCCATGACGAGTCTCAAAAAAATTTCAACAATTCGTAATGTTTAATTTTTTATGAAGACTACATAACCAATAGAATGATCATGAAGATTTCAACTGACCCACACAAACATCTGACCATATCCAATGTCGATCGAATCTAATTTCGTGTTCTTTCAATGAATCATAAAATTTATCAAAATAATGTTGCACATAATGTGCGTCGTGTGCTCGATCATCACTTATATAAAAGTGATATTCTTTAATCACATGTTGATTGTTGTTGGTGATTTCTATGTTATAAAGACTCTGTTGAGAATGTATATATAGAACGTGGACAAATATCGTGAATTGATCAAAATGATAATATTCACTCTATATTTATTTTTGTGTAGTGAATGTGTAATTCTATGTAAAATCAACTACATACAAAATTGTCCCTGGTGGAAACACTTTAGGGGATTGTTTGAAATGTATATCTTTCCATTGGGCAATATGTGAATGCTTGGTGTATTTATAAATTTCTTCCTCAAACTTATTCAAAAAATCTATCACACAGATTTTATCTACCTTCAAATCAATCCTTTTGAAAATAACATTTGAAGAATGTGGAGCCATGTTGTTGTTATATTCATATCTCTTCCTATTGAATCTTATATTAGAAAATGATTGATCATTCATATCAATATGATACTTTGAATGAAGCAAACTTAGATTTCCACAATGATCACATTTATTTCCATCAATGGTTGTTTTTTGTAAAATACATCATCATCTTCTCTTTCACATAGAATTTCAGATATAAAAACA
The DNA here is from genome assembly GCA_000966675.3 of Picea glauca. Lineage (NCBI taxonomy): Eukaryota > Viridiplantae > Streptophyta > Pinopsida > Pinales > Pinaceae > Picea > Picea glauca. The sequence goes on from JZKD02S2443224.1 coordinate 19,430, forward strand.
TGGAATGTGGAAGGAGGAGGTGAACCTTACCATAAAGTTTTACCAAAATCCAAAAACGTATCATAATACAACTCAAATTCCACATGATAACGACAACAAAAAGTGTCACGAAGAGTGATGGGTCTAACAAACCATGGTTTTTGTTGCACAAATGTATTGATGGAAATTTTAACTTCTTTGTCCTCTTCTTTGAACTTATTGAACAATTCTATTTGTGTCATTGAAATGTATGTTTTGGATTTTCTTCATATTGTTTTCATGCTATTCTTCGTTGCAACACATCCCTTGTATGTGGTGAAACACGAGATTCTTCCAACCAACAATTACGGGCCAATTCTTTAACATTTTCTACAAGTCTATCTTTGTAGCATTGTCTAGAAATCACTATCCAACAAGTGAGTTCATCATTTGCATCTATTTGCAATCGAAATTTTCTATGTTTGTGCAATGTTTTTATAGACGTTCCCATCGTTTTTTCTATGTGTCTTTTCAAATGATATTTTATATTGTTAGATAAAACAGCTGTTATTTGTATCACTCTACGTGCAACACAAACATCTTATTTTCGAGATTTTCCAAAATATTTTAATACACTTGTTATATTGTTAAAGACATTATGTTTCACATTTGTATCCTTTGTCGAATTTTGAATACCCAGTAATCATGTAGCTTCTTTTAACTTTCTTGAATTCATTAGACAAAGTAAAATTTGAGCTTGTATTGTTATTGATTCATCTTTGAAAAACATATTATACATATTCTTAGTTCGATATCTTATATAATGGTTAGCTTTTTTCTTCCCAAATTTGCCAGTATCAACATTTTCCAATATTTGATCATCAATGTTGATAGATTCTCGTGCATATTTCAATTTAAATTTTATATTAAAAAACATAACCCGAGCACAAATTCACTAAACTATATATACTTGAGTGTTCATCTTGTATTATCTAAATTTATGTACACACCTATAGGTGATTCATCTTCTGCTTCAATTTCGGTTTGAACACCTTCTTCTTCAATTTTGATTTCAATGCCTTCTGCTTCAATTTCGGTTTCAACGTCTTCTTCAACATTATGAGACAAATCTATTTATGTTTTTTGAAAAACATCAAATTGTAATTACAATCAATTATATTATTTACAATATTTTAAATTTGAATTCTATACTTTGAATTATGTACTTTTTGAATACAGTCCCAATGTGTCCCAATGTGTGTCGTGTTATCGATCATCATATGTGCATGCATACCTAGTTGAACTTCTTCTTGTTGAAAATCTCTATTGACATTATCATCGTTTATTTCTTCAATATTTGCACGTTCTTGTTTCTTTCTCCAATAATTCTCTTTCCTTTGTTCGTTTTGGCGAATATCATCCCAAGTGAAATCGAATTTTCTCTTGTGCAAACTTTTGTTTCCCATGACTTTTATAGTTATCCATAAAAGATATGTTCAACAAAGACTTCACGTTGAAAAAATTCTCAACATTTATCTTTCAACATATAAATTGTTATTCCAATTAAAACTTAAGAAAACATCAATTACCTTATTCAATAAAAACCAAATAGATGATTCGAAACTTTGTTTTGGTACTCTAGAAAACCATCATGTATCGATATCAATCCTCTGATTAAGCCTATAGAATAGAGGGAAGAAATAAAGAAAGAAAAGAATAAAGTTGCAATTAGTAATAGAAATGCTTTGAAATCCCTATCCCTGAGTTCATATATGTCCATCCATCTGATGAATTGTGTTAAATGTGTTCGGACGAAAGCGTATTTATACGATTTGGCGCAAAATGAAACGATACGATGTGTCTTTTCATTTTTTTCGACCGATGAAATTCACTCAACACGCTTTCGACTGAAAGAAGGATTTCTCGATCGAAAACCTTGGAAACCATTCAGTTTTCACAGTTTTTGTTAGATTTTAGTCTTTCGTCTGAAATAATATTGTTTCAGCCGAAATATTATTTCTTATGAAATATTATTTTGGCTGAAAACATGAAATTGGGACTGAAAACAAAAACCAAAGAATTTCCCTAAGATTACCTGAACTTTGGAGGTTATAGACTCCTGCAAATACTGAGAATTTGGTTTTGAAAATGACACCACCATTTTCAAAATTGAATCTACTTTCAATTCCTATAATTTGTTTTCACTTTCATTAGTCTTATATAATTTTATTTAATTTTTTAAAAACATCACTCCATAATATTTTCAGGAGACATCATGATTCGATAAAATGAAATATTGATATCTCTAAAAATATGCTGTGAAAAATTTAGAAAAAATTATATTCATAATCCTTAAACTGTTCTTTTCAAAAGGGTATATTTAGATTTTACTTTTAAGTAAAAATTAAGATATATACAAGGTGTAGAAAAACATGTGTTTAAAATCTGTAACATTTTCAGCTTGGTCAACTTCAAAACATTCTAGAAATTATAATATTCATCTCTTAGATTCAAAATTATAGTCATAATAAACTAGAGTCTTTGTAGATTGTTGCAGTATATTTTGTTTCTTAAAAACATAATTTTAATACTAGATACATTGTTGTGGGAAAACATAACTCATTATCATTCCTTTCATGTTTAAGGAATATACTGTTAAACAATTGTCAAATTGACATATCAAATCTTGATAAAAAGAAAATTGAAAAATAGTCATTGGAAAGCTAATAAGATTCTTCACAAGTTTTGGTTTTACTGTAAAGTGAAATTCTAAATTAAAAAAAATATACTTTTGTATGACATAAGTTGAAGAACTTGTAAAAATACATTTTTTTCTCTCATAAAACAATAAAAAGTGTTACCCATCTTCATGATTTCACCCTTTACACTTGTCACGAAGTCACCCAAGTTAATGGTATAATCCCTAACTTTACCTCCAACCTCTGTCTTGGAACCATATTTTATTTCGACATGTATAAACTCATCTTTTTCGACTTCCTTTACCTTAATTCTTTTAAGCACAACACTAGATATTAAACTCTATGTATCTCCTGTATCTTTCAAAACACCAAATTGTTGATCAAATATTGTACATGAAGTATCTAGCACCATACACTAATGTTCGGCCTAACAGTTATTCACCGTTTCATGAACCATTTGGGCCTTACCCAAATATCCAACTATTGTTGGTCCTATTAATCCTACATCTCTTGTCTTCTCAATAGGATATTTTGTCTCCCCACATGTCCAACATCCATTCTTTGAATCAGTGATCCTAGTTCTAGAAGAAGGAGTTGTTGACCTAGAATTTTCTTGTACTGGTTTGTTCTTCATACCAGATCTAAACTGTTGTTGCTACTGCAGACGACGTTTTTTTTGTTGTTATGGTGGTCTATAAGGAGTCCTCTGATGAGGAGTCTCTCGGCACGATGTTGCGAATATAGGTCCTATGGGTGTATCACGATGCCCATAACTTTGTATGTCTAGTGTCTGATGCTACAAAGCTATTGGTGGTGCCTGTCTTATTTGTATGGAAGTAGTCCTTCCATGAACCCCATTTTTCATCGCTTCGTCAGCAATGTCTCAGGCATCAAGATCCTCACTTTCACACGAATGTTGAAGTTGAGGTTGAACAAAAACTTGTTAACTTTTAATTTCTTAGTGTTCAGATGTGGACCATATCTAAGTAGCTCCATGTACCAGGCCTCATAGTCTGGTACCATATGAATAACCTGTCGTAAGGTATTGAACTCATTAAGTTGGTGCCCAATGAATTCATTGGACAAGTACCTCTCTCACAATCGTTCCTTGAACAATTCCCATGACATGTTTTCAACGGCTATGTTTAGTTGAGGTAAGAGTGTCTTCCACCAAAGAAGCGCACTCCCTTTCAGTTGAAAAACCGTCATGTGAACCTTCATGTTGGAGGTGTAAAATCACATAGTGAGAAGCACATCACCATGTTCTCCAACCATGCCTTGGCGGCTAAGCTATCCATGGCACCCCAGAACTTGGGAAATTTCACCTTCTTCAGTTCTCTATGTATACTACTACTAACCACTGAAGGTTAACCCTCATTGGGCTCAGAATATATTCCCTCCTATCGATCAATGCAGCTTATTAGCGCCTCAGACATCCTTTGAAAGGATCTCATCATACCTACCACATCTCCCACTACAACTTGCTCCTGGCTAGTAGTTTGCACATCTCCTGGGAATGGAGCCCTCTGGCGTGGATTCCCTCGGAGGAAGCATACCCCTTCCTGCTTTGCCCCGTCATGTACTCCTCTTGCGTCCTCTAACCATGATACCTTCATGGGAAAAAAAATTCAAGTTGTATTAGTGATGCATCTTTAACCATTACTATAAAACAATGAAAGGTGTAACGGGTCCATTGTCATAGAGTTGAACCCACTCTGATACCATATGTAACATCCCCTCCATACACAACACAAGTAAGATAATATAATGAGTACCTAAATTTTTATTTTAAAATTTAAGATAAATACAAATACAACAACAACATAAGCATTGCAATCTAAAATGAAAATATCTTAACATGTAAATACTCTATTGTAATTCAACAACCTAATGTTCTTAACAATAAGTTCAAGATAAAATTATCAAGCATTTCATTAAGCCTAACATGTGGAAATACTAACATCATTTTATATGAAGGAAACAAGAATAATCAATGTCTACCTGCCCAATCCTACCTTGCAAGGTTAGGACCTTCAAGAAACATAATCGGTGCTTAAGTCCGGGATTCATTCAACTAATATTAACCATTAAAAGTCTCAAGAATGGCAGTCATTATGAGGAACATGAAGATGTCTAATACCCAAACCCAATCCTAGTTAAATTCCAAGATTAATCAATAGTAAAGAATGAATTATTCTATGAATGTAAGGAATGAACAATTGACATGATAGGAACTGCTACACACTACTGAGTTTATTGGTTTCAACTAAAACATAACAAAAATTATCCGTTCAAATCCTTGCATCAACAATACTAAGATTCTATATATCGTAAAAGATATACCTATATTCATATTAGTACAATCATTGATATGGTTTTATCTTCACAACTTTTAGATATGATATATGCGTAAGATGCATTAGTCTTAAGATAAATTATAATTACGACTGAAATTGTAACGATCTTCTTGTTACCACTAATTAAATTTTATCAACATAACTAATTAAACAATAATAATCATACATAAAAAATCACAGATAAATCAATAATAAACATACATAAATAATCATCATGAATAATCCTCATCTTTAATGATCATATTAAATAGTCCTAATAATAATCATCATACATAAATAATAAATGATTACACATAAATAATCATGGATGAATTACTTTAATAACTTCAATTTTCACTTTTAATAAATATAAGTCATTATTATTTATAGACAAAAAACTCTACTCAATCGCCTTCCTTTCATCGACGTGAGTACAAATTTTCCTTTATAGTATTCAGTGCGTTAGGCATAACATATAAATATTATTACAATATGGAGACAATAATATCTGGTTTGCTAGATTTCTTAGATGAGATCTGTTGGAATAAGTCGCAGCGTTCTCAACTTGCTATCAGTACACTAAGAAGTTTGACCACTTACAATTAGTAAAAGACAAGTACTAAGAGTAAAGTAACAACGTTAAACTTGATGAATAACTCAACTTGCAGTATACTACAACAAGTGAATGTTTGCGCTCATTTAATTAATGTGATTTTCGAGCACTGCTAGAGAAAAAGGTTTAGGAAGTAATGGAACAAACACTAATAGTCTAAGGCTCCTCATCAAAAAATGCAACCACATGATCCTTACTCGAACAACTTTCAAGAATGGGTATCTGTAGACATTACAAATAAGCTACATCGAAAGATCATATTTAAGCTTCAACGTTCGCACAAATGTTAAGTAGTGACAAAATATAGGGAAAAAATTCATCTGATTGCGGCATAAATTAATAGACCCAAAATTAATGAACCTTCCAACCCTTGAAAATCAACGACATCAGATTCAATAGACAATTAAGTAGAGATAAAATGGAAAGGAATTAAATTAATATGAGGCCCCTTTTATTTAATAAGGGAGAACCTTGTGTATCAAGATGCATTTTATAAATATGTGAGTTATAATATTTAGTGGACCTGAAGAAAGTAATTTAAAAGTATGCCCAAGAGAAAAGAAGTTTCGTTGAAGGTGAAAAATCCAACCTACGGCCTCCTTGTGTAAGCAATTGGAATTTCAGTGGAAAATATCCCAACTAAATGATACTAGAATTATGGATCTGAAACGTTTAAGGCTTGATAAATTCCTCAAGTTGCACAAAATATAATATCTATGTACCAAGAATTTGTATGAAAAAATTTAAGAGGTGTATTAGCAAATCTGCACACTATGGTGCATGTCACTAAGTATGACTTCAAGGATACTTTCAGTAATTGGGGTCAATAAACCTTTACGGAAAGAGATATGCTCAATAATAGATTCCCAAACGATCTGTCACCACTTTTTTTTTATTGCAGACAAAATATAGTAAATTATAATCTCGGTAAGAGTAGTATCAATCTAGATACACCAGAGCTCTATCAAGGTCGATTTGGATGAGGTCGACATAACCCAATTGGACGTTTGAATTTAGAGATTGAAGATTAAATATGGGGTGAATATCATGGTAATGATAGCCTACTAGAGAGAATCAAGGGTATTCTGATAGTCAAACCAGAATCGTAAAAATGTGCAAGGATCCTCATAATCAAGAAGTGCTCAGATCAGCATTGAAATTTTCAAGAGATTAGGTCGAATAGGATTTCTTATACAACTATAAAATTTAAATTCGATTTTGTAGAGATTGATATGAAACCCTTCAATAAAATAAAAGAAAAAGCAATTGTTCTAATCTTAACCAATTATGTTATATTTTTGAATTTATTTTTAACAAAAATGGGCTTAGTTTGCGCANGCTCAATAATAGATTCCCAAACGATCTGTCACCACTTTTTTTTTATTGCAGACAAAATATAGTAAATTATAATCTCGGTAAGAGTAGTATCAATCTAGATACACCAGAGCTCTATTAAGGTCGATTTGGATGAGGTCGACATAACCCAATTGGACGTTTGAATTTAGAGATTGAAGATTAAATATGGGGTGAATATCATGGTAATGATAGCCTGCTAGAGAGAAGCAAGGGTATTCTGATAGTCAAACCAGAATAGTCAAAACGTGCAAGGATCCTCATAATCAAAGTGCTCAGATCAGCATTGAAATTTTCAAGAGATTAGGTCGGATAGGATTTCTTATACAGCTATAAAATTTAAATTCGATTTTGAAGAGATTGATATGAAACCCTTCAATAAAATAAAAGAAAAAACAATTTTTATAACCTTAACCAATTATGTTATATTTTTGAATTTATTTTTAACAAAAACGGGCTTAGTTTGCGCAAAGGAGTGATTCTGAATCCCAACAATCGTTCGTATGCCCATAAATTTAAACAAAACTTTAATTACAGGAATGATGTCCAGAATTAAATCAATCAATTTCTATAAGCATCGATAATAAGTTCAATTTTTCATAATTTACATAAAAATTAGAATCATAAAATACTGTAACCAAGAAATAAATTGTTGTTGATGTTGTTCGATCCAGCAACTGGTGCAATGCTCCCTTTCCTTAGCTTGTTAATCTCACAACTTCACTGATACCTCCCAGCCAACAACATTAGGCATACTCTTCTCCCCCCTAAGCCCCGTGAGCCGCAAAGGGGCCACACACAGATAACCAAGAACACAATAGCACAAAATTTCCCTTGCAAGGAGAGGCTTCCACCTCTTTCCCAAGTTTGCAATCCGAACTCTTCACAAGTAAACTAGTCAAGAAAAAATTTGACAACATAATAATACTTCCAAAAAATGAGATCCCTCTCCCTTCCTCTCCATTTATTTTATAGGAAAATTCTCAATGACACATGTCCTCTCATGCACAATAATGTTTTTTAATAATTTAATTAATGAGCATTCACCCACACCACTTGTCACACTATCCCAAAGTTGCACATGTAACTCTCTTTATATTTTTATTTAAACAGAAATTTCCCCTCAAAGTCCCCAATTTGTTCCTATTTTTCCTCTTAATTGTCTTTTAGTTCCCCAATCCCTCATTTATTATTTGTCCCCTAAATAAATTTTTGTTTGATTTGGATTAGGAGTCTTCTTTTAGTTAGGATTAGTGGTAGAATGACTCAAGATTCTACTTTATGTGAACCTTTAATTCTTATTCCCCCTTTTTCTAGAGTTAATTATATCTCAATTCCCTTAACTTATTTAAAATTTTAATTAGTAACATATTTGGACTTAGACTCTTTGTTAGTTTTTCTTGTTAATATTTAATAATTAAATGCATGCCCTTTCTAAAAATGTCTAAGTATATTATTTTACTTTCTAGGCCCTCTAGGTTTTTGTTGACTCAAAATTTTATTACATGCCATGCCCCTTCAAGACGCACCTCTCTGTTCCAAGGGTGTCACTCACCTTTTACTAGTTTGGAAGTTTTTCAGACACTTGGAGTAAACACTCCACTTGGTCAACCTTGTGAGAGACTAAGGGATCTCTAAGGAATAAATATTTCACCTTATTGTGTGGCCCTTAGAATTATTTGTGAGTGACTGTCTCAATCTTCCCTCACGACATCGTGGACCTCTCTAACTAGGTAATCGTTAACCTGCAATTCAGGTCATGGTGGGAGTGATAGTAGGCTATGACAAGGACGTTGGCACACCTCTCCCTCATTCATTTATTTTATGTTTATGGCCCCTTTACTCCATATGTGAGTCGGATTAGCAAGTGTCACCAAGCTTGCATCCACTAACAAGAACATTGTCAATAATCCATATACATAACATCTATACTAAAATCATCATATAAATCATGCCTGTAAATAAAATACTCAAACCAAATACAATCCCCTCTTTGACTCAATTAGGAGTCCAAGGAAGTCCATTGATGCCATCGACATCCTTAACGTGTCATGTATCATGCACACTGAGGAGAACTCATCAATAATACTTGTCAATATATATACATCTAGAATTTAACATATATTCACAATGACATCATTATACAACTCATAATGAAACAGAAATCATAATGTACCATAAATCAAGCATAAATCATAATGTACCATAACTGGATCACTTGCTCACAAGTGTCCTCAAAGAATAAGTCAGTGTAAAATGTGATCAGTGGAACTAGATGTTAGATTCTATAGGTGTGGATACAACGTTGTGGAATCATAGGCTTGGACATGTGAGTGATAAGGGGATGGAAATTTTTCACAAAACGAATTTGTTTCCATATCTTAAACAAGTTGATTTGGATTTCTATGAACATTGTGTTTATGGAAAACATAAGAGTTTTAGATTTCTAAGGGCTGGAAAGGAAAAGAAGAGTGAAAATTTAGATATTATGCATACAGATGTATGGGGACCAACTCAGGTATCATCTCTTGGTGGATCTCATTATTATGTTACTTTTATTGATGATGCAACTAGAAAAATTTGGGTTTATTGCATTTGAAAAAAATATGATGTTTTTGACACTTTTAATAAATGGAAGTATTTGGTTGAGAATGAGATAGGAAAAAGGTTGAAGTGTCTCAGATTAGACAATGGAGGGGAATACTGCAACAAGGAGTTTTATGACTATTGTTCATACCATTGGATCCATAGAGAGAATAAAGTTCTAGGAACACCACAGAAAATGGTGTGTTAGAAAAGGATGAACATGACAATCATGGAACGTGCAAGGAGTATGAAATTGCATGTTGGGTTGCCCTTACAGTTTTGGGTAGATGTTGTATATACTAATGTTTACTTAATAAACAAAGGGCCTTCAAGCTCCTTCGATGGTCGCATTCCATAGGAGGCATGGAAAGGTAAAAACTTAAACTCATTTCTAAAGAATTTCAGTTGTGAAGCATTTGTCCATATTGATAAAGAAAATAGAAAAAATCTTAAGGAAAAATCTAAGAAGTGTACCTTTATTTGATACGGTGTTAATGATTTTGGTAATCGCTTCTGGGATGATGAAAATCATAAAATAATTAGGAGTATAGATGTGGTATTCATTGAAAAGGTCATGTATAGAGATTAGTTGTAGGGTGAAAAAAGGAAAATGAAAACACAAAATACATAGTTCTTGATGAAATCAAAGAAAATTAAATTCTAAAGCTACCAAAAAATCAAAATGTACAACAACGAGAGCAACAAGAACCTCAAACTCCCACAAGTGTTGTTATAATATCTACCAGGTTAAGTAGACCTCTTGAATGATACTCTCCTTCATTGTATTCTTTATTGTTGACTCACTCTGGTGAACCAGAAAGTTATGAAGACAAAATGAAGGTATTAAAAATAAGTGGTAGGAAGGCATGAAAAATGAAATGGATTCCTTGGTAAATAACCATACTTGGGACTTGGTTCTATTTCCTTCAGGAAAAAAAGAATTGCATAATAAATGGGTTTACAGGTTGAAAGAAGAAGATGGAGGCAAAAAGTGGTACAATGATAGACTTGTTGTAAAAGGGTTTGCACAAAAGAAAGGTATAGATTTTGATGAAATGTTTTCTCATATTGTTAAAATGAATTCAATTAGGACTATTTTCAGTCTTGTGGCAATAGAATATTTTCCTCTTGAACAGTTAGATGTAAAAACCACTTTTCTCCATGGGGATTTGGAGGAATATATTTATATGCAGTAGCTTTAGGGGTATGAAGTCAAAGGAAAGGAAAATTTGGTATGCAAGTTAAAGAAGAGCTTGTATGGCCTAAATCAAGCTCCAAGGCAATGATATTTGAAGTTTATAGGATTATAATAGAAAAAGGTTATAGTAGATGTCATTTTGATCACTTTGTTTAATTTAAAAGACTAGAAAATGGAAGATATATTATACTTCTATTGTATGTAGATGACATTCTTGTTGGAGGGTGTAACATGCAGGATATAAATGTGCTCAAAAATAAATTAGCTAATTCAATTGCAATGAAGGATTTGGGTATTGCAAAGAAAATCCTTGGTATGAGAATAACAAGAGATAGGAAAAATCGCAAATTCATATTGTCTCAGGGTGAGTACATAGAGAAGGTGTTGGAGAGGTTTAGAATGCAAAATGAAAAACCAATCAGTACACATTTTTCCATCCATTTAAAATCAACCAAGGAAATGTGTCCCAAGACATAGGAGCAGATAAAATGTTGATACTGATAGAGGGGTGAATCAGTATCAAGTACAATTTAAAACCTCTTTCAACTTATACTTAAACCATTCAATTATATCCTATGAGAAATGAACAATAGTATAAGATTTACACCAATACACCACAATACACCATGCACAATATATGAGAAATAATCAATAGTTATTGTTCAAGGGAAGTAATGACTTC